>CANDYM010000418.1:0-59666 GCA_947397865.1 Polietes domitor
TGTGGGTTCTAGAGCGATAATAGTGTAAACGGGGGCCATTTGTATTGTAATGTAACATTGTGTGGAAATTTTGATCAAGATCCGATGTAAAATGTGTATTTTAGAGCAGTAATATTGTAAATCGAGGTACATTTATATGGGGGCTATGTCAAAACATAGACCTATGTGGTCCACTTTCCCGTGAGCTGTTTCTAGTACAAATATAACACGATCCTGAAAATTTGGTCATGACATGACATGTAAAATGTGTATTCTAGAGCAGTAATAGTGTAAATTATAGGGATATTTGTCCGGAGGTTATATCTAAATCTGAACCGATTTCTCCAAATTCAATACCGATTGTCCATGGGCAAACAAGTAACTTCTGCCAAATTTCATGACAATCGGACCACAATTGCGACCTGTAGAGTGCGAACAATCTTAGATGGTCAGCACAAGGACGGACAGACAGACATCGTTAAATCGATTCCGCAGGTGTTTCTAAGCCGATCAGTATACTTAAAGGTGGATCTATCTCAATTATTTCTTGGTGTTACAAACATTTGGCGGAAAACTAACTTATAATACCCTTGTCCACGAAGTGGTGTAGGGTATAAAAAAGCCGTTACCCTTGAACCGGATGATATACGAATGAAACTATAGGCAAAATGGAGTTACTTGGAGTTTTTAGTTTTTCATTTCCTCATTCTGTTGCCCCTTCACAGGACTATAATGTTTCAAATGATACAATTTTTCAAAAATTTATTTTATATAATTTTTCGCACCCTATGACAACGGTATTAGTGTCTATTAAAAATAGTATGACTATTAAAAATACTTCAAATAGCATGCTACCATCAGTATTAGTTCCGCATTAACATCTATTAACTTTACCCCTTAGTTTTTCAAGTTTCATGCTTTTTAAGAGACAAAACTTTAAATTGTTGTTAATATAATACTAATACCTTCTATATTGAAGTTTAAAGTATTTATACACTCCACGAGAGTATTATGTCTTTGTGCATTTGTTTGTAACACCCAAAAGGTAACGAGTTAGACCCACCGTTTATTATACAGATCGGCTTAGAATCACTTTCTGAGTCGATTTAGCAATGTCCGTCTGTCCGTCTGTCCATCTATTGTTGTAATCAAATTACAGGTCGCAATTATAGTCCGATCTTAACAAAAATTGGCAGAAGTAAGTTTTGTGGATCAAGGACGAACGCTATTTAATTTGAAGCAAATCGGTTCAGATTTTGATATAGCCCCCATACAAATGTCGCTCCCGATTTGACTTTTTCCTCTCTAGAAACCACATATTCAACTCGATTTGCTTCAAATTTGGCACAGTACCCTATAATTGAAGTTAAAATAGCGACGATGAAAATCGGTCAGATCGGTTCAGATTTAGATATAGCCCCCACACAAATGTCGCCCCCGATTTGACTTTTTCCGCTCTAGAACCCACATATTTCACTCGATTTGCATCAAATTTGGCACAGTACCCTATAATTGAAGTTAAAATAGCGACGATGAAAATCGGTCAGATCGGTTCAGATTTAGATATAGCTCCCATACAAATGTCGCTCCCGAGTTAACTTTTTCCGCTCTAGAAACCACATATTTCACTCGATTTGCTTCAAATTTGACACAGTACCCTATAATTGAACTGGAAACAGCTATGATGAAAATCGGTCAGATCGGTTCAGATTTAGATATAGCTCCCATACAAATGTCGCTCCCGAGTTAACTTTTTCCACTCTAGAAACACATATTTCACTCGATTTGCTTCAAATTTGGCACAGTACCCTATAATTTAAATGAAAATAGAGACGGTGAAAATCGGTCAGATCGGTTCAGATTTAGATATAGCTCCCATACAAATGTCGCCCCCGAGTTGACTTTTTCCGCTCTACATATTTCACTCGATTTGCTTCAAATTTGGCACAGTACCCTATAATTGAACTGAAAACAGCTATGGTGAAAATCGGTTAGATCGGTTCAGATTTAGATATAGCCCCCATACAAATGTCGCTTGCGATGTGACTTTTTCCGCTTTAGAAACCACATATTGTACCTGATTTGCTTTAAATTTGGCACAGCATCTTATAAATCAACTAAGAACACCCATGGTGAACGTGGGTAATATTGGTTCAGATTTAGATATATTTTTTATATATATACAAATGTTGCTCCCAAATGTTAAACCGATTTTGACCAAACTTTACATATTATATTTCATCTATAAACATACATAGTGAATGCGAGTCACATCGTTCAATGTTTCAATATACCCCCATGCAGATGTCCTTTCCGATTTAAAATTTATTGTCAAACACATATATTTACAGGATACAAAAATCCTTCCGATTTCACTTTTTACAGAATTGACTTATAATAGGATATCAAGTGGAGTGTATCATATAGTCGGCTCCGTCCGACTATAGCCTTTCCTTACTTGTTTTAGCATATATTAGCCTCTTTGTTTTGGCATTTATACCGATGTCATAGGCTGGGAATAAGTATTAAAAATATGGGGCCCCACATTAAGGGTAGGAGGTAGGTATGTTCAGATCAAATGGGGTGGGGGGTTGGCAAAAAAATTTTGGTGGTGGGTCATACATATGACTCCCCTACCGGCATCATTGGGCCAAAAAGAGCGGTGGGAACAAATTTTACAAAAAATATATGTTTTCTACGGGAGTTCCTAAGGAGTGGAGAAGGGGTATGTGTGTTCGAAAAAAATGTTGGAGAGGGAAAATTAATGGGGGTCGAGCCTCATAAAATTAGGGCCTCTAGATACGTAAAATAACGAGATATTTAGAAATTCTCACTTTTAAGCGGTAAAATGTGGAAAAATTGGTACCAAGCAAATGGATGTAGCTAGAATCGTAGAAAAAAGGTGTGCACTTTAACTTTAAACTAAACGAAAGATAATTGATTTTCGAAATTCGAAACAAACCACAACAAATATAGATATTTAAAAATCAATTGAAAAGACGTTAAGTTCGACCGGGCCGAATTTTATATACCTTCAATCATGGATTTCATTCTACAGAGTCTGTCGATTTTCGGAGAAGTGCAGTAACATTACAGGAAAATTTAATTTTTTAATATAGCCAAACCAAAACAAATAGAAACCACGCTTATTCGGCAATGCTACCAATACGTTTATACTAAATATCGAAATAATACTTCAAGGCAATCTAAAAACAAATATAAGACAGCAATCTTCAAAAAAACGTAATTACCATAACTATTGGTGATAGTTGGTGCTACACTTGGTTGTATTTCCATCCTATTTCAATTCCAAAAGTACACATTTTGAAAATCCATTATCTCACGTACACAGTGCAAGATAACCTAACTACTTGATTCCTCTTTTGCCGTAAAAGTAAAAAGTGTGAATTTGGAAAAATCTTTTTATTTTGCGTGTCTATGCAGTCAATGTATACGCCGAATTCTATGATTCTAGCTGCGGCCACTTTATTTTACGTGTCTACGCAAATCATTCTACCTACTGTCACTTAGTTGGTACCTGAATTTGGAAAAACCTTGTTATTTTTCGCGTCTACACAGTCAGAAGAATGCATTCTCTGAATTTCATGACTCTAGCTGCGGTCATTTGGTTGATACAATTTTTATTCCCTTTTACCATTTTAGGCCCAAAAAGTACGACTTTCGAAAATGCCTCTAATTTACTTGTCTGCGCAATCACCGAATTTCATTATTTTATCATTTTTTATTTTTATCCCTCTATTCCCATTTTACCCCTTAAAAGTACGAATTTGGAAAATATACTTTTATAGTATGTATCTACTCAATTAGAGGAATGTACACACTGAATTTCATGTTTCTAGCTGTTGTCATTAGATAGGTACCATTTTCCCTTTTTATACATTTTTGCCCCACCACCTACGAATAAGAATAACTTTATGGTACACTTTTTATACACTCCACGAGAGTAGTATGTCTCTGTGCACTTGTTTGTAACACCCAAAAGGAAACGAGTTAGACCCATCGTTTATTATACAGATCGACTTAGAATCACTTTCCTAGTCGATTTAGCAATGTCCGTCTGTCCATCTATTGTTGTAATAAAATTCCAGGTCGCAATTATAGTCCGATCTTAACAAAAATTGGCACAAGTAAGTTTTGTGGATCAATGACGAATGCTATTTAATTTGAGGCAAATCGGTTCAGATTTAGATATAGCCCCCATACAAATATCGCTACCGATTTGAATTTTTCCGCTCTAGAAACCACATTTTACCCGTTTTTTTTTAAATTGGCGCAATATCTAATAATCTAACTAAAACATCTATGGTGAAAGTGGGTAAGATCGATTCAGATTTAGATATACATTTATTTATATATATACAAATGTTGCTACCAAATGTTTAACTGAATTTGGCCAAACTTTACATATTATATTTCACCTATAAACATAAAAGTGGGTCACATCGTTCCAGGTTTCAATATACCCCCATACAGGTGTTCTTTCCGATTTAACATTTTTTGTCAAACACATACATTTACTGGATAGAAAAATCGTTCCCGACTTCACTTTTTTACCGAATTGAATTGTAATAGAATAGAAAGTGGAGTGTATCATATAGTCGGCTCCGCCCGACTTTAGCTTTCCCTTACTTGTTTGTTATGGGGGAAATGCGTGCAAGTATAAAGTACGTGCAAGCAGACATAGTGAAAAAACATACATATTGAAATAACATGGGTCCTAGCTGCTTTCGTTTAGATGTTGGCGTGCTTTCAACTGAGGAATGAATTGATCTGGCCTATTTTCCCTACAGCTGTTTCTGTTTAAAATATATGGCGTTTTGCCAAATTTGAAAAAAATTGTTGAAATATGTGGTTTCTAGATCGGAATGAGTAAAATCGGGAGCTATATCTAACCGATTTTCGCCGATTGCTAAATCGACTCAAAAAGTGATTCTAAGTCGATCGGTATAATAAACGATGGGTCTATCTCGTTTCCTTGGGTGTTACAAACAAATGCACAAAGCCTGTGGTGTAGGGTATAAAAAATGGATTAATGTAATCATTTCGAAAATCAACATAAAAGAAATAAAATTTTAAAAAATTTAATAAATATTATCCAGCTACGACATACCATTTCAATATTTTACAATTAAGTGCAATTACATTTAAAACAAGGTATAGCACATTAAAATCGGTCAAATATTTCAGGAGTTACAGACGATTGAATGGGCAGATCTATTTAAAAAAAATCATATTACTCATATGACTATTAAATTGGTCAAAGCTCGTGATTTTTTTTCAAGAATACGTATATAATATTATTATGAGAAGAATACATACACTGAATTCCAACACAACCGCAGCTATCGAGGTTAAAAATCGTACCGCTTGACATGGAATGACTCATATGTGACAAATTGAAATATTAGGACTAATTATTTTTTCTGTGTAGGCTTTCAAGCGAAGAAATCTTAGATCATATAGCTGAAGTAAATATCTCATGTTGCATACCGTACGTAGCAACAACTCCCCCCTTTATAAATATTTCAAAACATCCTTCTTAGCATTCTGTAGCTTCTAATTTCATTAGTTTTGAAAAATCCTCAAATATGTGCAAATGCTGATGCAGATGCAGGCACCCAAGCAGACGCAGACACACATACATACGTATGTACATGGAAATTTGTGATACCAGATGTGTTAACTTTGTAAACATGGCACAAATTGTGTTGTCACAATAAACACAATCTACGGTTACGGTTATTGCGGTGAGTTGCAACATTTATTGCAACTGCAAGCAAGCACAGATGTAGTTGCACAAACATAAACACGCAGACACATACATACTTACACTCGGATACACAGATAAACACATAAACATCCTGGCTGAGATTTAAGCTATTAACACATAAACATTTCCGAGGGGAGGGTTCTCCCAAGGACAGGAAAGCAGAGGAGAGAAGATAAAAATCAACATGTAAAAATTCATTGCATATGTTTGCCTTTTGCGATTAAGTGCGAACAAAGTGTGGAAAAATGAAAAAAAAAAAACAAGTGAAGATGGGAAGAGAGACAAAAACGAAACAGCAGAAAAAAGTCACAACTACTGAGGAGAATTTAGCAGCAACGGCGGCGGCAACAACAGAAAGCCGGCGCCAGTAACCAAAGTAAGACCGAACAACTAATACCAAACCTCAACTCAACTGGTGCTTGAAGTTGGGTGCTGAGGCTGTGGCTGTGGCTGCGGCTGTAGCACGTTTGTACAGTGCATATGTCTCCTTGTTATAATGGAACAAGTATCGCTGTGTACGTGCGTGTGTGTCCTCGCGTATGACAATGTGAAATGTGTGTGTGTGCGTGTTAACCAGTTAGACAGACCTCTCGCTCTGGTAGAGTGTCACAGTTTGCAGCAAAAAACACGATGAATGTAACATTCCACAGAAGCCACCAGTCACCAAAGTACTCCACCAGGCTTCACCCATTTGTATGACTATATGTATGTGTATGTGATCACAAAAGTAATGTTGTTATTGTTGCCCGTGTATGTGTGATGTGGTAGATGTGTGAGTGTTGTTTAGATCCAGGCTGCTGGTATTAGCACGTATTTATTACAGTTTTACTGTCAACATCAAAACCATTCATTCATAAGCAAATACCGGTAAGCACTGTGATCTGAGTGGATTCTTTTCAATGGAGTCTCTATGTTCCTAATGGATGATGCATCGGGAAATGCTGCATTAGACCGCGTAGTGTTAGTGACATGCGTTGCGTTGATAGGATGCGTCAGTGCGAAGGCAGTCACATGAATGCAATCGTGTTTTATGCAAAAAAAAGAGGATCCGAAAAAGAACCTCATCTTGTTAATCGGAAGTGTGCAAACTTGTAACATCAGCAATGACTTTAACATGTAACTTTCAGTTGCAAGATCTACTTTTTCATTAACTATACCCTTCACTATGGTATTATGTCTTTGTGTATTTGTTTGTAATGCCGAAAAGGGAGGAGTTAGACCCATCGTTTATTATACAGATCGGTTTAGAATCAATTTCTCAGTCGATTTGGCAATATCCGTCTGTCCATTTATAGTTGTAATGAAAGTATAGGTCGCAATTATTGTCCGATCTCAATCAATATTGACACCAGTAAGTTTTGTGGGTCAAGGACGAACGCTATTTAATTTGAAGCAAATTGGTTCCGATTTAGATATATCCCCATAAAAATTTCGGACGCGATTTGAATTTTTCCGCTCTAGACACCACAAATTGTACCCGATTTTCGTCAAATACAGTTCCTTATAATTCAACTAGAAACAACTACGGTAAAAGTGACTAAGAGCGGTTCAGATTTAGATATAGTCCCCATACAAATTTCGCTCGCGATTTGACTTTTTCCTCTCTAGAAACCACATATATTTTACCCGATTTTCTTCAAATTTGGTACAACAAATTATAATCCAACTATGGTGAAAGCGATTAAGATCGGTTCAGATTTAGATATACCTCCGGACAAATGCCGCTCCCGGTTTGACTTTTTCCGCTCTAGAATCCACATATTTTACCACATTTTCCTCACATTATAATAAAGCTAGTAATATCTATGATGAAAGTGGTTAAGATAGTTTCAGATTTAGATATAGCCCCATGCAAATGTTGCTCCCCAATGTGTAACCGATTTCGGTCACACTTTACATATTATATTTCACCTATAAACGTACATAGTGAAAGCGTGTCACATTGTTCCAGGTTTCCAGGTATACCCCCAGACAAACGTCTTTTTCGATTTAACATATTTTGTCAAACACATACATTTACAGAATACTTTTAAGTAATTTGACATAACGCGATATATTTTAAATTGAAACATACATTATGAGAGTGGGTCACATGGGTCCTTGATTAGGACCCATACAAAAATCGTTCACGATTTCACATTTTTACCGAATTAAATTGTAATGGGTAGAAAGAGAGGGTATCATATAGTCGACTTTAGTCTTTCCTTACTTATTTTCATTTCATTTAATTTTTATATCGAAAAATCCCTATTTCATGAATAAGTTGAAAATCCCAATTTCCTGAATAGGTTGTTTTTTATATCTCTACTTTTGGTTCCTCCCAAACCTATTCTGTGTGAATATACTACATGAGAGACAATCTGTAAGAAGTGAAAAAATAAGTATGTACTAAATCAGTTTCATGATTTTTCTGCAGTTTGAGACATATTGTACATATTGTACTGTGAGTCTCATTAATATTCGACATTCACATTGGTGGAAAATCAAACGCCCATTAATCCATGTACGTTATCTATATAATAAAAATGAAATGATGTTGGTAATCGCATCACTGTTCGTTGTAGTCCGAAGTTTTAAGATGAAAAAACTTTTGGATAGTTGACCGCAAAATTGCAAAATGTTTAAAAACTGAAAGTGCCTTTTTCTATTGAATTTTTGAATGAAATCAAGGCTATAAGTCTAAATTCAAGCAATGGATATGCGAAATTCTTTTATGTTTTTGTTATGATTCTGTGAAATATTTTTCTGAGCACAAAAATTAAAATGAAATTAAAGAAAAGTCAAAAAATTCGAACAAAATACAAAAAATCTTTATATTTTATGCACTTTTTGTCAGAACTGACGATAGGATCAACATATTTTGTTGATTCATTTTTGTTTGGTTCATAATTCCAATATGTAATCAGTCGTCAAATAAAGAGAAAAATCAAGTTACACGTATTTTATGTATTTTCACCGATTCGTGACGCAAATACAAAAATGACATTTCTGAAAATTCACAATGAGGCATTGATATTAGCCCAACTAGGAATGACAGCGCCACACTATCCGAGTTGAAATGCAATGCAAAAATAATGCTAATACGATGCATTGCGAGAATAAGATGCTTACGGAACACACGGCTTATGAACGATTGAACTAAAGTGGTTTTCTTCTTGGGCGCTCTCGGTGGAACCGGACCGCTTGATTTTTGATTGAGCTTTTTTGTCGCTTGCTTCATCAGGAATTTCAGCTTTGGAAACTGTCTCAATGCACACAGGTTGCGATGAAAATGAAAATTAACGAAACGATGGTTCAATGATTATGTTGAAAGGTGATCTTCGATTTAAATTACTGGCGATTCCACGGCAATCTCCAGCTGACATACAGAATCATGTGTTGTGGAACGGCCAATCTGGTGTATTTTCAAAACAATTGCTGGGCATTCGTTATATGAAAATTGCTGTTGATATTGCAAATGTTGATATTAAGATTTTTTCAGTTCGTGTTCCCATATTGTGTGTCGTTGAGGATTCCGTTTCTAGCGAAAATTACACTATGTAACAAAATTTTGTTTAAGTGGATTTTTTTGCTGTTTCTCATTGGTTATGTCTCTAAACTGAAGAAAAACTTTAACTAATCGTTTTTTAAGAAATGACATCGAATTTTAAAATTTTTAAATAGTGCCTTTATTTTTCATGGACAGATAGATAAGAGTGTGCATAAAAGATTGTTAAACAGCTTAATTTTAATGAAGGTATGCTTTTATATGATAATAAAACGAAAAATACACTTGAATCCTTAAATTCAGGATGCTCTTAATAATACTGTTTGGTTTTTTATGAATTTTAAGACAAACAATTTTTTCCAATTTTGCATGAAAAAAAAATTTTGGAAAAAGTTTCTGAATATTGTGTAAGAGTAACTTGGAGGTAATGTAGCTGCGAATTCTCGGAGTTTTTACTTAATCAAATCGGACAAACTGTTCTTGAGTTATGCTAAAATGTGTGGTGAAACCTCCATCATTTTTAAAATAGCGGTTTATATACTAAAAAACGTTTAGGTAGAGGAAAGAACACTCATTATATGATATTTATGACCTAATTCATTAGATAAAAACAAAAAATTCACTTAAACAAACAAAAAGATTTTTTTGTTACGTAGTGTTATGTTACTGTCGCCTTATAATCTTCAGTTAATATCAGATTATTTTTGGCAATGATGGTTATAATTGAATGACGACTTCTCATGATTAATATTATTGCTTAGATTAAAACTGCAAAGATTACTAATAGAATTTGCATAAAGTCCGCTGTCTATTAATGAAAAATGGTTAGGTGGTGCAATAATTCTTTCGGTGATTTTTACCAAACACTACCAGTAATTCCACGGCCTACTCCACCCATTAAAATAAATGAATCCTCGAATTCGTCCTTTTTGTGGAAAACATCACGACATTTAAATTAAGTACTATCAAGCGTTTCGCCATTGAAATTTCGACGTTCTACATTATAAAATATAGCCCCTGGAGCTAAAAGAATTATAATTTGTGATCTGCCAGAATTAGTTAGAAATCTTAAATCGGCCATAACTTCTTAAATATAGCCCCTGGAGCTAAAAGAAAGCCATAACTACTTAAATATAGCCACCGGAGCTAAAATAATGATAATTTGTGAACAGCCAGAATTAGTTGGAAATCTTTAATCGACCATAACCTCTTAAATATAGCCCCTGGAGCTAAAAGAAGGACATAGCTTCTTAAATATAGCCCCCGGAGCTAAAAGAAGGCCATAATTTCTTAAATATAACACTTGGATTTAAAAGAAGGATAATTTGTGATCAGCCAGAATTAGTTGGAAATCTTAAATCGGCCATAACTTTTTAAATAAAGCCCATGGAGCTAAAAGAATGCCATTACTTTTTAAATATAGTCCCTGGTGCTAAAAGAAGGATAATTTGTGATCAGCCAGAATTAGTTGGAAATTTAAAATCGGCCATAACTTCTTAAATACATCGATTTTTCCACTTCACTGTATGAAATATCAAACGCAGGCGAAAGGTGTTCGTAAACATTGTTCAAAATCCACTTAAGCGAACATGCATGCATACACTTCCATACGCGTAATCTGAATTAGATATCCATGACCGTATCATTAAATTGAATATATATGGCAGCAAACGTTAATCGGTAATCATTCAGAACAAATTTGTTTAAACATTCACACGACGATCACAAACAAAATAATTGAAATATGGACAGGAAAATCTTTGTCGGGTCAGCTAGTTTAAACATAAAACTTTATTTACAATTTTAATTCACCATTAGATAAGATTCTAAATCCGCAATAATAATCATTAAATAAATATAAAAAAAAAAAATATTTAAAAAATAACTTAATTTACATCAAAAATCATAGCGTCATTAATATTCGGTTTTTCTTAAAAAAGGATAATTTATAAGGCAAAAACGTGTTCTTGTGAACATCTAGTATTTATTAGGCGTTGGAAAACGCCGTTTACACATTTTGGCATATTTTCCACGATTTGTCTGGCACAGGAAATTCGTATTTTATGTCATTCTTCAGGTAATCATTTTTCAGTTCGGCGGTACAATTTATCCCACACATTTTCGGTGGGGATTGGGTAGGAGAATGGAGCACTTTTGGACAGTTATAAAGAAGGTACTCCTGAATTAAACATGATATAATTTGAAGCTGTCCTGAACATCTAGTTTTCGCGCTTGACTTCAAATTCCCTTTTAATATTTTCACATAACATTCTTTATTTAGAATTCCGTCAAAATACAAATTATCTGACTCAATTTTAATTTCAGTGACACGTATTTTCAACTGGGATGTTTATCATAGAACTGTATGCACAAGTGAAAATCGCTCAAAATCAAAAGTGAACAATCCTACAAAATATTGGTTTCGCCACAAAAGTGTGAAAAAGAAAAATCCGGCGATTTATAGCTGGAAAGTATCTGGATTTTTTGGTTTTACCCCACAACATCTACTGGAAACTAGTATCATATCCCAGGTAAACAAGATTCTATATATTTGGATTTTGATATACCCAGAGAAAATCTCTAAATCCAGTCAAAGGTCGTGAATGCAGAAAAATTTTACTCTTCGTAGCCGGATTTTGACAAACACCAAGAGTTGGAACTCACGGAAAAAATTGGACGGGAATTCCCAGGTAGATAATTTTTATGCCCTAAGGAGTTAATGAATCAATTCAAACTTTGTACATGGTAATATTTTTCTCAAACTTAGTTTAAGATCGAAGATGGAAGAAATTGCCACGCCCCTTCTGGTACCTCCCAGACCAATGGACCATATTCCTATTTTAAATAAAAACCAACCACACTGATAGTCGGAAGCTATATTTTGGTATATGATAACGTTTTTATAAGCACTTTAAATCTGCAAGATATGGCGGATTTTGCACCACCCCTTCTGGTACCTCCCACACAAAACACTTCAACCTACCTTAAATTAAAGCTATTATAACTTATATACGGATGGTCGGAATACTCTGAAATTTGACTTTTGACAATGCGTGTATGGACGTTTGATACACTTCTAGTACCTCCCACACAAATTGGCATTGGTTAAAATTAAACCGATATAACTTCCATACGGGCAGTCAACGTCAGTTGCAATTTGATATTTGAAAATATTTTATACACTGCACGAGAGTATTATGTCTTTGTGCATTTGTTTGTAACACCCAAAAGGAAGCGAGATAGACCCATTGTTAAGTATACCGATCGACTTAGAATCGCTTTCTGAGTCGATTTAGCAATGCCCGTCTGCCTGTCCGACTGTCCATCTATTGTTGTAATCAAATTACAGGTCGCAATTATAGTCCGATCTTAACAAAAATTGGCACAAATAAGTTTTGTGGATCAAGGACGAACGCTATTTAATTTGAGGCAAATCGGTTCAGATTTAGATATAGCCCCCATAAAACATTTCGCTCCCGATTTGACTTTTGCCGCTTTAGAAACCACATATTGCACTCGATTTTCTTTACATATGGCACAACATCTTATAATCGAACTAAAAACACCTGTGCAGAAATTGGGTAAGATGGGTTCAGATTTAGATATAGCCCCCATACAAATGTCGCTCCCGAATGACATTTTCCGCTGTAGAAGCTACACATTGTACCCGATTTTCTTTAAATTTGGCACAACATCTTACAATCCAACTAGAAACACCTATGCAGAAAGTGGGTAAGTTCGGTTCAGATTTAGATATAGCCCCCATTTAAATGTCGCTCCCAAATGTTTAACCAATTTTGGCCAAACTATACATATTATAATTCACCTATTTCGTTCCAGATTTCAATATACCCCCACACATATGTCCTTTCATGATACAAAAATCCTTCCCGTTTTCACTTTTTCACCGAATTAAATTGTATTCGGATAGAAAGTGGAGTGTATCATAGAGTCGGTCCCGCCCGACTTTAGCCTTTCCTTACTTGTTTATAATCGCAATAAACCTAAAAAATATTTATGCTGTAGCCACGCCCCTTCTAGTACCTCCTATACATCAATAGAAAAATTTCAAGGAAACATATACAAACAAGTAAGGAAAAGCTAACGTCGAGGCCGACTCTATGATACACTCCACTTTCTATCCGAATACAATTCCACAAGAATAGTTGTATCGGGGCTACATCCAAACATGGAATGACGTGACCCACTTTCACAATTTGTGCTTCCAGTTCAAGTATAATGTGTTATGCTCAATTTGGTGAAAATACGTGGTTTCTATTATCATTACACTTTCTATAGACGTCATCATATAGTGGTATATCAATTTCACATTAGAAGGTTGTCTAAGTCGACAGTAGTATTTTCTTTTGTAATTTTAAGTGGGTTGTCTATTTTGGTAGTAAGATTTGACTGAGTTAGAACTCCGTCAAATCTCGACGGCGCGGTTTAAGTCGATGAAATCGGCGGCGTGGTTGAAGTCGATGTGAGTCGATGAACTCGGCGGCGGCGCTGCTCGTGCAGAAACATTGGGTTGATCGGATGAGGTACTGCCGAGCCAGTCGTCGTAGTCATATGAATGATATTGTGTTCCATCATTAAATGACAATGTTCAACCTTTCCAAAGCCGATTCTAATTTAAAATTTTAAATGGCCCACCCTATACAAATTTTGAAAAAAGTGATTCTTGTTTTACTCGAAATCACCTACCAGAAAAATAGTATGCTTTCCCAGTGTTTTCTACTTATTTTTTTTTCGAGCACTGTTTAATTGAGGCAAATGCAAGGATTATTAATCCACTTTGCTGGTCATATTTTGTTGCTTAGACTTCGCAGACGTGTGTATTATGAAGTATTGTATAAAGTCTTCCTACTCTGTACATTGATAGAATGGCATACATAGATAGTGAGCCCTAGATATAAGTAGGTTTCCGTTCAGTTCACTGCGCCTTTGCTGTGAGTTTATTTTTGGTTTGCTCTCGTTTAGCTTCTGTCTGGAAGTGGACAGCACAATCATAAGGGTTTCTGTTTCCTTAAAACGTCTAAGTTATGCCATATGCAGGTCAACAGTCTTACCAATAAATTGCACGTCAAAAGTGGAATGTAAGCCAACGAGAAAACCAGCTAGACCACAGTACATAGTGGCGTCATAATAAAGTATGAAATGAGCACACGATACACACATGCATGTATGTACGAGTGTGTGTGTGTGTGTTGGCCATATAATAAATAGTATTTTTTGAAATACGTTATTACCAGCATTTCTCCTGGTGTCAGTCTGCAACTACCACATCCAGTTGATGTCTGTTGTTGGTAATCCTGCCATAGACCAAGACCAAGGCGCCAACCAACAACAGCAGTAGCAACAAACAGTAGAGCCCATGCCGCCGCTGAGAAAAGCTGGTAGTTTGTCTGACTTTGGATTTGTTTATCATGTTTTCATCCAATGACCTGAATGTACATCTTTTCCTTTACGGCACCGGCTCCGGTACCGGTACCGGCACATAGTACATGTAAACTCTTACCCGTCACGCCCTTTCCCCACCACACCGGGCAGGACGCCATAAGTTTGTATGTTTTATTACCGTCTAAACAAATACTTGTATGAACATGTATGTACTCGGTTGGTTAGTTGTTGGTCTTTGGCTCTGCTATTGTTCTATTTTTTGGGATCGGTGAAAGAAAAGCACCACCATATCCTGTAAAACCAGAGTAAGAAGATTAAAAATCGCTGTGGCACTTGTGTATGATACCCTGCACAATGTGGCTTGTACAGCCAGTCAACTGAAAGACACCGCAAATCAAATAATATCCCCCCAAAATTGTTTGTATTGTCAGATGTTTTTTTGGGCGAGAAATGTGAGAACGAGGAAGTATGATGGAATCCGACATCAATGCACCCATAACCTACACAAGATCTCATCATTTATGAATAATATGCAGTCGACAATGTTATAAAAGTACACAAACATTCGGATATAGTACTATATACAGGATAAAATTGCAGCCAAAAAATGAAACCTCACTGAACTTAAAATCGCCCAAAAATGAGCAATTTTTCATTTGTTTGATAAATGAGAATTCAATATAGGAAAAATCTGACATTTCATTTCTTCCTCCATTAGGGTATGTCCAAACCCAGCTACGCAAACTAAATATTTCCTGCATTGCCTTCAGTCGGGCTTAAAGTTGTTGTCCTCTGGTTATGTCTAAAGCCGACTATGCTAAGTAAATGATTTTTTGGGATGCGGGCCTATGGCTGCTCTTAAAGATTCTCCTGTGTATCTCTATGTCCGCTATACAAAATAAAGATTTTCTTCACTGCCATCGATCGAGCTTACAGAATTTCTCCCCTTGGATAAGTCCAAATTCTTCTGCGGCAAATTATAATTTCTGGGCTTAAATATACGCTGAGACATTTTTTTCGGTTCCAAAAACTCTCAAGGAAAGAATTGAATTTAGATTTTGAGCGGACTGAAAAATCAATGCCTAAATACTTTTTACTATACCTAAAAATACTTTATTTCTATAGAAAATACTATAATTTCCATTATGAGAGATTACTTTTTCAAATTTATCTAGAAACATTTTAAATATGCGTTGTAGTTTTAAAATTCTTACACAATGTTTCGGAAATGTAAGACCATTTCATTTACCAACAAATTCATATTCTGTAAATTCTTACGCGGAGGAAATTTATTAACAAGGATGACATGAAATGAAATTCAATATGTTTTTTCAAAAAATTACATTTTCATTAATATATAGACCCCAGCGCACAGTGGGGTATTTGAAAAAAACGGGAAATAACTATGGTACTCCTAAACGGCTTGATCGAATTTCCTGAAATTCCATACAGACATAGTCGAAGTGTTGAGGAGCTTAAGTTCTGTGGTAGGGCCCTCTAGGTTGAATGGGTCCTAATCTGTGGGGGTTTAAAGTGGGGTGGCTCGGAAAAATAAATTATTTATCGTGTTGCCAAAATTGTATTTGTACATTAATTGCGACAAAAAGTATATGTGTGCATTCGTCTTTGAAAAATGTACAAAAAATGTGCTTACATGTGTAGATTATCTTGTGAGATAATCGGTTCAGAATCATTTTTAATTTTTTTTTTATTTTTCCCCCGACTTTTTCCAGTTTTTACACTATAGAAAAGGTAAATGATGGCCACAATGATATGTTTTGTAAAGCTAATAGACTGAATAGATGAACTGGAAATTGATCAAAAATCTCTTATATGTAAAAAATGACAGATGTTTCAACTCAAAATTTTAGAAATTTCCAAAATTTTTCTGTTTTTTGGAGAAAATGTATCATCACTTTTTCGACAATAACGGAATTAGTACTATATGATATGTAATGTATATGATATATAATGTATATCATTTAACTGAAAGATAACATAACGCAGAATAATATTATTCAAGCTATGACTTCCAAACGGGTGCAGTGGCGGTCACAGCCTGCGATGAACTTTGACATTTTTGAGAAAATATCGATTTCAAGATTTAGCCACAATGATATGTTTTGTGAAGCTAATAGTCTATTATGAACTGGAAATTGGTCAAAAATCTCTTATATGTAAAAAATGGCAGATGTTTAAACTCAAAATTTTAGAAATTTCCAAATTTTTCTGTTTTTTGGAGAAAATGTATCATCACTTTTTCGACGATAACGGAATTAGTAGCATAGTATTGTATATCATTTATGTATTTAACTGAAAGATAACATTACGCAGAATAATATTATTCAAGCTTCCAAACGGCTACAGTGGCGGCCACAGCACAGCCTGCGTTGAACTTAGTTATTTTTGAAAAAATATCGATTTCAAGGTTATACAGAAAAAAACGCACGGGCGTTTTCTCTATTGTAGATATGCACATATCTATCATGAATATGTTTTAAACATAAGTTGTTTAAATTTTGTATTTTTGGCTATGATTTGATCTCCTTAAATTGTCAATGTATTCAACGGATAACCAAATATTTTATTGATATTTTAATATTTAAGATGTCTTCAAATAGATTAATTTTCTTAGTTTCCACATATACCATGTACCAATTGGTCTGAATACATCAGCTCTTCAGAACTTATAATCTACGCGGAATTTCCTTTTCGGGGGTACCCCACACTTATGTATTAGTTTAGCAACTGCGTGAAATAATGAGGATATTAAAAAAAACAAAAACAAATTGTTTAAAATAAATTTTAAGCAACTGAAGTAATTAATTTACACAAAGTACTTGGATAATTCGCAATCTAGATCAAGTATATACAGTAAGTCTTTATATTCCTCCTTATTGCCGCTTGTTAAATCCCTTCATGATACCCTGGAACACTTTCTTGTATTAAATTGTTGGATATTCCTAAAGTTCTCCTAATGGAAGAATATTGGCATCTATAATATCTTTTCCGTGACAAAGAGCTTTGTGAACTGTTGGTGTCATAACTTTCCAAGGGTATAACTCTAAGAGATTTTTAATATATCGTTTACATGCGCACCAAATTTATCTCCGTTTATTTTAGTTTTGCTATTCACAGCCATTAAAATAATGTTCACTTTTCTCAATATATCGACATTTATTCCAGTTATTTGTGAAGTGGTTACAAAGTTTCCGAAGAACCTTCTTGCTGTGTTTCCATCATTCGTATTACCATAAAATACAAGTGGTTTATCAATTATTAAGCCTGTTTGCTCCTTAAATGCATCTTGTATCCGTTTTTTCTAAAGCTCTCATCGCACCCATTTCTTGGGAGTTTCTAGGAGTTTTTTCTTCATTACCGGGTATACTTTTGTATTACAAATCATCTAAAATATTAAAATATCAATAAAATATTTGGTTATTCGTTGAATGCATTGACAATATGCACTTATATACTTTATACTTTTGTCGCAGTTAGTGTACAAATACAATTTTGGCAACACGATAAATAATTTATTTTTCCGAGGCACCCCACTTTGGAGCCACACAGATTAGGACCTATTCAACCTAGAGGGCCCTATCACAGAACTTAAGCTCCTCAACACTTCGACTATGTCTGTATGGAATTTCAGGAAATTCGGTCAAGCCGTTTAGGAGTACCATAGTTATTTCCCGGTTTTTTCTCAAATCCCACACTGTGCAGCACCAGCTATCGTGTGCGCATTTTGCATTAACACTATTTTTAATTAAGTATTATTCCACCATCCGATTACGATTTTTGAACAACCAGGCTTTGGTTCCATCGTTTTTTATTTTCACTCAAATAAATTATACAAAATAATTTATATATTTAAATAAATCAGCACACCGTCCCTCAATATAACAATAGTCTATAATTTTTGGTTTTTTTTTGTGATAATCAAGTTTTGTTTTTATACCCTACACCACTTCGTGGTCTAGGGTATTATAAGTTAGTTTCGCGCCAAATGTTTGTAACACCAAGAAATAATTGAGCTAGACCCACCTTTAAGTATACGGATCGGCTTAGAATCACCAGCTGATTCGATTTAACGATGTCTGTCTGTCCGTCCGTCCGTCTGCTGTCCATCTAAGCTTGTTCGCACTCTACAGGTCGCAATTGTTGTCCGATTGTCATCAAGCTTGGCAGAAGTTATTTTTTGTGGCCAAGGACCATCGGTATTGAATTTGGAGGAAATCGGTTCAGATTTAGATATAGCACCCATACAAATGTCGCTCTTGATTTGACATTTTCCGCTCTAGAAACGACATATTGTACCCGATTTTCTTTAAATTTGACACAACATCTTACAATCCAACTAAAAACACTTATGCAGAAATTCGGTAAGATCGGTTCAGATTTAGATATAGCCCCCATACAAATGTCGCTCCCGATTTGACATTTTCCGCTCTAGAAACCACATATTATACTCGATTTTCTTTAAATTTGGCACAACATCTTATAAACTAATAAGAAACACATATGCAGAAATTAGGTAAGATCGGTTCAGATTTAGATATAGCCCACATACAAATGTCGCTCCCGATTTGACATTTTCCGCTGTAGAAACTACATATTGTTCCCGATTTTCTTTAAATTTGGCACAACATCTTATAATCGAACTAGAAACACCTATGCAAAAATTGGGTAAGATCGGTTCAGATTTAGATATAGCCCCCATACAAATGTCGCTCCCGATTCGACATTTTCCGCTCTAGAAACCACATCTTGTACCCGATTTTCTTTAAATTTGGCACAACATCTTATAATCCAACTAGAAACACCTATGCAAAAATTGGGTAAAATCGGTTCAGATTTAGATACAGCCCCCTAACAAATGTAGCTCCCGATTTGACTTTAGCCGCTTTAGAAACCACATATTGTACTCGATTTTCTTTAAATTTGGCACAACAGCTTATAATCAGATTATTATAATTCAGATTTAGATATAGCGCAAATACAAATGTTGCTCCCAAATGTTTAACCGATTTTGGCCAAACTATACATATTATATTTCACCTATTTCGTTCCAGATTTCAATATACACCATACAAATGCCCTTTCCGATTTAAAATTTTTTGTCAAACACACACATTTACAGGATGTAAAAATCCTGCCCGTTTTCACTTTATCACCGAATTAAATTGTATTCGTGTGTTTGAATAATATTGCGGTAAATATTATTTTTTATTGTGGATTTGTCTAAGAATGGATAATGACGTTTCTATTCTGTAAAATGGCCAATTCATTATTTTCTACACATCCTTTAAGGACGTGAATTTTTTAATGATAAATTATACGTTATCGTCACCAATGACCCTATGATCCACTTTGTGGAACTAGAATTTGACCAAATTTTGACCAGACATAAAATCGAAGATGGAAATTCTAAATATGCAATAACAAATTATAGCCTATGTATATGGTGTCATATAGCTTCAGTTGAAAAAAAATAGTCTTGTTAGGGAGTCATTCAGAGATTATTAGATATATACAAATTAGTTATGGAAGGTAGAACATTTTTGAGCATAACTTTCGATAGGATTAACCTCGGAATTAGGGTTTTTCTGTTTCCCGTATCACTGGAAATTTGAACGGAATTGGAATTCATGTTTAACATGACACCTTCGGCTATAACAAATTTTGGCACTCATACTTCAGAGGGAAATTAATACTTATATCATCATCTCTGGCCCTCTTCAGCAGCAATATCTAAGATGTTTTAAATATAAATATCATAGAGCTGTTATGTGCAATACGAAACTATAACCATAAATGAAGACCGGCTGATACATAGAGGCGCCATGTTGTGCTGCAATTGTGAAAATTAGGCTTCTGATGGAATGAGAAATCTTGTAATTGTCCTATGATCCGTGCAGGAGTAAAAGTATAACATGTATAAAAAGTCGATTTGGAACCGCTGTGCGTTCATTTCTTATAAAATCTGACGCCAAAACAAGTTGGACATTTGTATGGGGCTATAAAACATTGACCACTTCCACAGCACGTACAAAATCCAGTTGCTATATGTGGCTTCCATAAGCTAAGAAATCAAATAGAGTGAGTGAAACACTTATATGAGGACTTTATCAAGAACAGATGTGATCCACTGTCGTTATAGATGTTAATAGACGAATTATGTTGGTCAGTGTGGAATTATGTCATTGTTAAATAAAACTTGGGGATGGGATGGTATCATACAGTCGACTCCGTCCGACTTTAGAATTTTTTTACTTATGAAAAATCTTGCGGCATTTGAGTATTTGTGCAATACACGCACTAGAAGTAATACAAACCTCAAATGTAATGCTCACATTTTCAATGAAAAATCATATGGTACGAGTATGCGAAACGAAGATTTACCGGTCTGCCTTGCTTCTGATTATTGCAGCCAAGGTTAGTGTTAGTGTTGTTGTTGTCGTTATTGTTGTTGTATGTTCACAACCACAAACAAATGCTTCTTGGCTTGTATGCCATGCTGGTAATTCTCCAAAGGGGTAAGGGGGGTTAAAGTTTGTGGTATTCAAATCTGAAAGAAAGCACCTGAAATTCCATTTGTTTGTTAAGAAGATTTTTCTTGTCTTTTTTCATTATGATTTTTCAACTTTTGCGGTGGTTGTTGCTACTACTTGTGTTTAAGGCATAATAGGGAAGTGGGGAATAATTTCACTTTCTTTAGAAAGAGGGTTTTCTTTTTTGTTTTGTTGGATGTAAAGCGAAATGAAATAAATCTCTGGAGTGGTGATTTTGTTGTTATGCTCTGTTATGTTATTTAAGGAAAGAGTTCTACAAAAATTTAAAGCGTGGCTATCTAAGGGCAAGTAGGTGGAAGGAGCATGAGGGAAACCAAAGTAACAGCATTTCGAACAATTGTGTTTCTGAGTGAATAACATTCTTCGGAAAGCAAAAGTAATCTGATTTTGTTTACATTTTCGTCGAAGTAGGAGAGCTACTAAGTATGAATAAATAGCCGTTAATGCATGTCGAGAAATATCAGTTTATCTACAAATCATAGATAATTGGGAAATACTGAGGTTTTGATAAAAAAGGTGTTATATTCGACTCGGCCGAAACAATGGAGAGTGCATTCCACAATATTACCGACAGCTTAGAAGCCAATGATGTGTTCAATCTATATATTTAATTGATATATTAAAATTTTTATTTGAATTTAAGAACGATTTGTAGTTACTTCTGCGGGGTTTCCCCATTTTAACACAAATACCATTTTTATAATAAAACAAGTAAAAACGGCGATAAGATCGGCCGGGCCGAACTTTATATACCCTCCACCATGGATTGCATTCCACAGAGGTTGTTGGTTTTCGTATAAGTGCAGTAATATTACAGGAAAATATAAATTTTTTAATATAGCCAAACCAAAACAAATACAAATATTGAAAAAATAATTTTAAAATAAATTTAATATTTTAATTATTTCAAACCATTATTTATTTCAAATCAAAAAATAAATATTCTTATATTTATATTTTTAAAAAGGCTTAAATACCATAAATATTGGTAGCTAGTGGGTGCTACAGTTGGTTGTATTTCCATTCTATTTTAATTCCAAAAGTACAAATTTTGAAAATCCATTATCAGACGTACATAGTACAAAATAACCTAACTACATGATTCAACCAATTTTTGCCGTAAAAGAAAAAGTACGAATTTGTCAAAAATGTATACAGCGAATTCTATGATTCTAGCTGCGCCTATTTGGTTGGTACCCTTTTTACCAATTACGCAAATAGAATTTCATTATTCTAGATACAGCCGTTCCCATCTTACCCCTTAAAAGTACGAATTTTGAAAAAATACTTTTATATTATGTATCTTCTCAATTAGAGGAATGTACACACCAAATTTCGTGTTTCTAGCTGTTGTCGTTTAATATGTACCATTTTTATCCTTTTTTGCCCCATTTCACCCCCTACAAATAAGAATCACTTTATGGTGCACGTTTTTGCTATAAGGGGAATGCGCATACCAAATATCAAGCAAATATAAACAGACATATTCAAAAAACATGCTTAAATACGCTAAAATATTAGGGATTGTTATGGGTATTTTTAATTCCTTTTATGCCCCATTTCACCCCCTACAAATAAGAATCACTTTATGGTGCACCTTTTTGCTATAAGGGGAATGCGCATACAAAATATCAAGCAAATATAAACAGACATATTCAAAAAAATGCTTGAATACGCTAAAATATTAGGGATTGTTATGGGTATTTTTAGTCCTTGTGAGGGAAACATTTTTTTCCTTTGGGTCGATTTCGCCCCGTTTCAATCCCATCCGATCTACGACTATAAGACGCATTTATGGAAAATTTGAACGTTCTAGCTCCTTTCCTTTAGATGGTAGCGTGATTTCAACAGACGGACAGACGGACATGGCTAGATCGTCTTAGAATTTTATGACGATGAAGAATATATATACTTTATAGGGTCTCAGGTCTATATTTCAAGGTGTTACAAACGGAATGACAAAGTTAGTATACCCCCATCCTGGAGGTGGAGGGTATAATTACCAATTTCGAGAGAACCAGTCCACTGAGTTTCATGATTCTAGCTCTTGCTGTGTTCATGTTACCGTATTTATTCCTTTTTCCCATTTTGACCATGAATCGAGAGCTTTGTTTGTTCTCAGCCAGAAGACTGCTCGATCTGGTATATTTATACCCTCACTCTACAGAGTAGGAGGGTATATATCATTTGGGACAGAAAAAAGTGTAACGCCTTGAAGGAGTGACTTAAGACCCCAAGTATGTTTGGACCAAATCCGTTTTACGACTTTTTCTGGTGTTTTAGCCATGTCCGTCCGTCCGTCTGTCTGGCTGGCTGGTGTACACGATAACTCTCGAAAGGAGTTAAGGAATCGATTCAAACTTTGCACGTCGTAATATTTTCCCAAACTTAGTTTAAGTTCGAAGATGGGCAAAATTGCCACTCCCCCTCTGGTACCTCCCACACAAAATTACCCATATTCTAATGTTAAATTAAAACCCATATAACTTCCACACGTATATTCGGAGTCGGCTATATTTTGGTATTTGATAATTTTTTTATAATCACTTTAAGTGTGCTAAATATGGCGGGTTTTGTCAAACCTCTTCCAGAACCTCCCACACAAATCACGCAAAATTAACGCTGTTATAACTTCTATACTGATGATCGGAATACTGTGAAATTTGATATTTAGCAAAGCTTGTTTAGTGGTTACATTCGCATGGAATATGGGCGAAATTGCCACAACCCTTCTGGTACCTCCCACACAAAGTGGCATAAACTTTGGTTAACAGACATAACATCCATACGGATAGTCATAATTACTTGTAATTTGATATTTAAAGATGTTGTTATAATCACTTTAAACCTAAAAAATATTTACGATTTAGCCACGCCCCTTCTTGTACCTCCCACACAATTGACTCTATCCTAGGTAATATTAAATCCTTCATAACTTCTAAGCTGGTGCATGGAATCAACTATGACTTGATATTTGATCATGTTTTTACATCTGTTTTTAATTAAATTTAAATTTAATTCCTTATAACTTTCCTATATATACATATAATCTCTGAGTGTGACGGTATATATAAGTCGGTTTAGCCGACTGAATCTTACTCACTTGTTTGGGCCAATATTTGATACAGTTTTAAATTAGTAGAGACTGCAGCGAGTTTAAACAAGTATTTACTTTTCAAAATTTAATTTTTGCAGACCTTGGTTCTTGATTAACTACATACTCGTCGATATATGCATGTCTATGAGTTAAAGGTTATCCATATATTCCATATGAAATTAAACAATCGTTGACTGTGTTATGTGTTGATGTGTTGTCGTAATGTAAAACCACATATTGCTTTTAACTTTTCCACTTTGCCATTACGCCATAGATATATTTAATAATATGTGAAACTTATGGGTGATTCTCGGGGGAAAAGGAAAAGTACTGGAAGATTTAGGGTACAATTTAAGGTAAAAGGAAGATGCCTCAAGATGTGGAATAGAATACGAGCGGGTGCTAAAGCTGCAGACTATTCTGCAAAATCGTTGCAAAACATACACCGATGAGATTCTTCCAGTGCTTTGAAAAAATGAGAAAGTAGCCTAAAAAGGATGAAGCTATTAACTGGACAGCTGATGTATTTTTGTGGTTATGTCGGGAACCCGAGTGAGTAGAGTAGATTTGAATGCACTTAAGGCCCAGGCACTTAAATAAAAATGCGTTAAATTCGGCCGGGCCGAATCTTATATACCATCTCTACCATGGATTTCATTGCTCAGCATTACAGGCAGAAAATAGGCTGTCGACTTCACGTATCAGTGCAGGAAAATTATGATTTTTTGCTGATAGTGATATTTGTGAAAAAATTGTCATGTTTCATTATTATAATTTAATTATTTAATAAAATTATTAAATTAATTTAAAGACCACGCCCACTTATGGTTTCCAATTTTTCAGATTTTCAATTTTTCAAAGTTCCATTACCCTTCGGGTTCACAATGGAATGTATAACTTCGAAATCAGTAGAGTTCCTCCCATATCACTCCCGGAGGACGACTATCATCCTACCTTGAATATATCGATGTTGTACTCTGGTGAATCTTCTCCCTCTACTTCGCAAGATAATCGAACCTCTTTTTGTTTCAAGAGAACCAATTTCGACAAGCTTAATTTACTTATTCAGGATGTTGATTGGAATTCTGTTTGTAGCTGTCGTCACTATACCGATCTTGACATTGTCGTAGATAGATTTTATCAAATTTTGAATTACTTTTTGTCACAATCGGTACCGAAAACTCGTGTTGGGCACTCTAGAAGACTACCTTGGCTTTCACGTAAGATGTCTAGCATGAAGAATTCGAGAAGCAGACTTTTTAAGAAATTTAAGAGGACCAGTTTGAATTCAGATTATGTCAAATATTCCGTTGCTAGGTCGAAATATAGCATTGAGTCTCAGAGATGTTATAGGATCTACTTGGAAAAACTAAGGAATTATTTTAGGAAGAACCCTAGATCTTTTTATGACTTTGTGAATTTGAAACGTAGATCCTCAACTAAGCCGACAAGGATTAGAATGGATGGCTTAGAGTTTGGTGACGATCAGGCGATTGCTGATTGTTTTGCTAAATTTTTTGCGACGACATACTCAGAGCGATCTTATGGGTCGAGTGACGCCTATCCTTATAATATTTCTGCATTGAGTCAATTAGAAATCCCTGTTATTGATTTACCCTTAGTTTTGTCGAATTTGAATAATCTCAAATCCACAAGTAGGGTTGGCCCTGGTGGGGTATAATTTTGAAATTCTGAGCTAGTGGTTTGGCTATTCCGCTAACATTATTATTTAATACTTCATTGAGTTTTGGATATTTCCCTTTGGCTTGGAGGAGTTCATTCATTGATCCCCTCCATAAGTCTGGCAGTCTAATTGATGTGTCAAACTATAGAGGGATAGCTAAGTTGAGTGCTATTCCGAAGCTATTTTGGTTACTGAGGTTGTATCTCATAGAGTTTCTTCTACATTGAGTCTATTGAGGGCTTTTCTACTGTGACAAATTTGATTCAGTTTACTTCTCACGTTATTGATGAATTTGTTCAGGGTAATCAGACTGATGTCATCTATACAGATTTTAGTAAGGCATTTGATAAAGTGAACCACGAACTTTTGTTATATAAATTAGATCGTATAGGCTTTAACTCTAACTTCTTGCATCTTTCAAATCGTATCTTTCAAATCGCCTTGTAAAATTTGGTAATTCTTATTCTAGACCAATTCTGATTCCATCAGGTGTTCCTCAGGGTAGTCATCTAGGGCCGGTTCTTTTCTTATTATTCATAAATGGCCTTCCGGGTTCTATCATCAATTCTCGACTTCTAATGTATGCAGATGATGTAAAAATATTTTTTTCTGTTAGTGGTATGTATGGTTGACCTTTTTGATGTGTTGCGTTTTGTCTTTTGTTCTTATAATTGGCCAGAATTTTCGAATCCATTGCAGGATGACTTAGATAGTTTTGGGCGCTGGTGTGACATGAATTGTAAGGAACTCAACCTAAGAAAATGAAGACATATGCGTTTCTTTAGATCGAATCAAAGATTTTTCAGATATAGTATTAGAGGAACTGAGTTAGAGTTAGTTGATTCTTTTGTAGACCTTGCTATTCTAATGGATTCCAAACTGAATTTCAACAATCAAAGCATATGGTGTTATTGGCTTCATTAAGCGATGGGCTAAGGAGTTCTTCGATCCTTACGTAACGAAGCAGCTATTTACATCACTTGTCAGACCAATTTTTGAATATGGATCCGTAGTGTAGGATCCTCAGTATGGTATCTATATTGACATAATTGAGTCAGTTCAGAAACAATTTTTAATATTTCCATTAAGACACTTGCATTGGAATAGTGATTTTATTCTTCCCCTTATATTTACTAGTAGATTGAAGTTGCCTTCCTCGAAAAGCAGACGTGTTATGTTGAACACCGTGATGGTTTATAAGGTTATAAATGGTGATTTCTCTGCTTACTATATTATTTCTAGGATTAAGTTTAACGTGCCATTTAGACCTTCTAGATACTATCAATTCATCCATATTGACTTTCAGCGTACGAATTATGCTTCCGCAGAGCCCATTCGCAGAATGGGAATCGATATAATAAAGTCGAGGATTTTCTCCTGCTTGGATGTTTAGTTTACTAACTTTAAGATTACATTTTATTTGCATGCGATACTAATATTTTGTTTAATATTTTTGTTATGCCGCTGTTGATATTTTATCTGTAGCCGGTGTCCACCCTCTACTGCTTAGCCGCCATGGTTCGGACTATGGTGTGTACGCTGTTCCTACGTTATGGGGACGAGGCCCCCTCGGTCGGAAGAGGCGGGTGTGAGAGGCGTTGGGACCGTTCGATGGAAAAAGAACCTAATTATTAACTACAGTCGTATGATTGGTACCAGTATGATTGGTACCAGTTTTATACATTTTACCTCATTTTATCCCTGAAAGTATTAATTTGGAGAAATACTTTTGTTTCGCGCATCTACGAAGTCAGAGAAATTTATAAATAGAATTTAGTCGTTTGATTGGTACTATTTATATCCTCTTATGCTACGTTTTCCCTAAAAGTAAAAATTTCCAAAAAACCTTTATGTTGCTCGTCTACACAATCGGAGGAATGTACATGGCAATTTTATTATTATCTATTTTGAATCTATGAAACCTAATTCCTTGGAGTCATAGGAATGTACATACCGAATTTCGTTATTCTAGCTGTACCAATTTTATCCCTTTCCCCCTTTTCCATTGTTAGGGAAATTTTTGTCCTCTGGACCGACTTTATCACGATCATGAATATATATACTTTATAGGTATTATAAATGTAATGACAAACTTAGTACACCCCCATCCTGGAGGTGGAGGGTATAATTATGAAACACAGAAAATATTGATAGTGTCCTGAGTGACTTCCTTTGTAATTTATATTTGTCAGGAATTGAAGAAACTTTTTATTTTTAAAAACATAATTGTCGGTGATACCAATTGACCTTGACGGTGCACTGTGGGCCAGATAAAGGCCTTTAGGCATATTGAATATTTAGTGACAAAGGTGGTTTTTCGCTGTGACATGCTGTTTTTTTTACCAGATTCAAAAAATTTTATTCATATGAAATTTATAATCTTTGTATAAATGCGAAAAATATCTATCGGCTGTGTCCACAGCTGATTATTTTTATGAATACGACCGATACGGGTTCACAAATTAATAAGAAAAAACTTAAAAATATTATTTTTTGGTCTTTAAGAAATTAATATTTAGTTAAAAATATTAATTTTCCTATATACAGATTCAAGAGATATTTGAATAAATTTGGTATGGGTGTGTAGCTAGAGATGTTTTCTATATAAAATTAGCTACTTGGGTAAAAATCATGAGCCAGTATGCAAGACGATTTGTAATTGTCTTTGATGGGGATTGCACGCAGAATTCAGCAACAACCTATTCCAGAATTAAATGTGGATATTTTTAAATATTTTTACAATCTAACTGCCTTGTCGAAACATCATCCTAAAGATTCTAAGAAGTTTGAATAACACTGTGTGTAATTTTTTAAGTCATGGAAATATAATCATATACGGACACCACTAAGTGATAAAAGACCCGTGTCTCCCAGTTTTGTCCAAAGCCATGCACTTTTTTATGGGCCCCAAAGACTTGGGGCCTCCGTGTCATTTTTGCAAAAAAAGGGATCATTTCTCAGGCTCATATCTTGCATGCCGTCGGGAATTTTGATTTACTCTTCGAGGTAAAGTTGTAGCTCTTGTCATAAAGAACACATAAAACCGAAAACTTCATCTTCAAGGTCAAAATCGCAAATGTCGTCGAACAAATCTTATACGCTGTAGAGTGTGTAGTAGCGTATACGTGCTGTTGATATCACTCATACGCACTGTAGTCGGACTGGCCATTAACAGAAATAGTCCTGCAAGACACGGGTCTTTTTTTTGGTTTTTTACCACTTAGTGGTGTCCGTATATGGTTATTTTTTTCGTATTGCACTGTGTTATTATTTAACATCACATTTATGTTGAGAATTACAACATAAACTACAGTAGAGGACATTCCAGGAGGACAGCATTAGAATAAGCTTCTCTGAGCGCGACGGATGCAGCAGATCCTCATATTTCCTCTTGCCAATTCGACCTGCTGTAATTGACCTTCTACAAATGTCTGAAATACATGGATACATGATGAAGAACAAAATTTTGAAAATTCTGATCATGAGATGAATAACTTCGAACTATAAGCTGATTACTTTATTGAAATAAGTAGAATAATATAATATGTATAAAACGATTACTTAAATGTGTATAATATATAGGAAATACAGAGCATAATAGATATTAAATATAAAATATTTCATGGTCATATTGTATCTTCTCTTTGGTAACCAAATTTGTATGCAAGCGGCTCCAACAGAACCCGTCCCCGCGGGAATTATGAATTAAAAAAGCGGGATTTCGCGGGATTTTGTAGACAAAAAGCGGGATCGTGAAAATCTACCAAAAAACGTAAACATAAAAAACTAAGCTATATAATGTAATATAAATAAAAATGGCTGTGTTTAGAATATTTATGACAGGTTTATTTTGCGGGCGTCCAATTAAAAATAAATAGGGTCACAATGGGAAAAGAGGCAGATGATACCAATCACATGGTAGAGCCGGAATCATGAACTTCTGGCTCCTCTGATTGTGTGGACTATTAGGATTGTAAATAGTTAAAATTGAAATTGAATAAAATGTAAAGAAATTTACACATAATTTGTATATAAAAAGGTTGTTTAAAGGGCTGACTAAATGGGTCTATATTTTGTTAATAGTAAAAAACCCTCTACAGGTGCTTTGAACCTGTCACAGAAACAACTATATTATTGAAAGTGATTTGTATACCACCTAGTGCCATTATAGTTTCCTTTCATAAACTGTTTGACATTCTAATTCATGTCTTATTAAAATATGTTTTAAATTAATCAATTGAACAACACAGCATTGAATTACATTTTATGAAAGTGGTTATTAAATTACTATTAATGATCTTAAATATTCCCTTAAAACCAGAGCCTATATATAGAATAAGGGCAATTAATTAAATATTTTAGAAATGCTGGACAATTGTCGGTTACCAACAAATTTAAGTGACAATTGTTAATCGATAATGTACCAAAAAGAATGTATAGCAAAAAAGCGGGATTATGCGGGATGGAAAATTAAAGCGGGACTGTGCATTAAAAAGCGGGATTGTCCCGCAAAACGCGGTATGGATGGTCACCTTAGTCAACACCATATTGTTTTGCTTCATATTTGAAAGCCTTTCGTTTGAGTAACCACATTAACATGCAAGGGTCGATGCCATTTTTGGGGTCAAGGGGCCCTCTCAGGCCAATGACCAAATTGTACTTCATTTTTGACATCCTTGTGAAATCTACAGTTGTTTGTGTATATATATAATATGTATGTTTTTACGTCCATTTTAGCGGCCTGAGACCACGCTTGATTTTAAATGGTCCAGGGGTCACACGGATGCTGGCTATATTGTTTCATTTCATTTTGATGGGGCATTTAACATTTTAAATTTGAACTAACGATTACTTTGAAATTTGAAGTTCCGATTACTTTGACTATTTATACACCCCACGAGAGTATTATGTCTTTGTGCATTTGTCTGTAACACCCAAAAGGAAACGAGTTAGACCCACCCTTTATTATACAGATCGGCTTAGAATCACTTTCTGAGTCGATTTAGCAATGTCCGTCTGTCCATCTATTGTTGTAATCAAATTACAGGTCGCAATTATAGTGCGATCTTAACAAAAATTGGCACAAGTAAGTTTTGTGGATCAAGGACGAACGCTATTTAATTTGAAGCAAATCGGTTCAGATTTAGATATAGCCCCCATACAAATGTCGCTCCCGAGTTGACTTTTTCCGCTCTAGAAACCACATATTAAACTCGATTTGCTTCAAATTTGGCACAGTTCCCTATAATTGAAGTGAAAACAGCTATGGTGAAAATCGGTCAGATCGGTTCAGATTTAGATATATCCCCCATACTAATGTCGCTCCCGATTCGACTTTTTCCGCTCTAGAAACCACATATTTCACTCGATTTGCATCAAACTTGGTACAGTACCCTATAATTGAACTGAAAACAGCTATGGTGAAAATCGGTCAGATCGGTTCAGATTTACATACCGCTCCCATACAAATGTTGCTCCCGATTTGACATTTGCCGATCTAGAAACCATATATTGAATCCGATTTTCTGTAAATTTGGTACAACATCTTATAATCTAACTATAAATACCTGTGTCGAAAGCGGGCTAGATCGGTTCAGATTTAGATATAGCCCCCATACAAATGTCGTCCTCGATTTGACTTTGCCGATTTTCCCCGATTTTCTTCAAATTTGACTTAACACCTTATAATCTATCTAGAAACAGCTATTCTGAAAGTGGGTAATATTGGTTCAGATTTAGATTTAGCCCCTATACAAATGTCGCTTCCGATTTGACTTTTGCCGCTCTATAATCAACAAAGTGATAGTGGGTAAGATCGGTTCATATTTAGATATAGCCCAAATACAAATGTTGCTCCCAAATGTTTAACCGATTTTGGCCAAACTATATGTATTATATATCACATGTTTTCTTCCAGGTTTCAATATAACCCCATACAAATGTCCTTTCCGCTTTAACATTTTTTGTCAACCACATATAATTACAGGATACAAAAACCCTTCCCGTTTTCTCTTTTTTTACCGAATTGAACTGTATTCGGATAAAAAGTGGAGTGTATCATATAGTCGGCCCGGCCTACTTTAACCTTTCCTTACTTGTTTTATTCTCATGTTTATGTTTGACATTTGCAAAATGAGACGCTATACGTTAGAACAGAAAAACTTACTTCCAAAGTAGTGAGTCTTTAACATAAACCGTAAAAAATGTCAGTGGAAATTTTTCGTGTTTCAGATGAAGCTCATTTTCATCTCGGTGACTATGCATAAGCAAAATTGCCACATATGGGGTTCAGAGAACCCACACGTGACTATTGAGAAGCCAATACGTCCGCAACGAGTCACTGTTTGGAGTGGATTTTGGGTTGGCGGCATCATTGGACCATGTATTGGGTTAATCGTATGAGGTACTGCCGAGCCAGTCGTGTAAGTCATATGAATGTGTTCCATTATTAAAGTTCAACATTTCCAATAAAACCAGAAATTTGAAAAAATAATCAGTACTTTTTATATAGCCGATTCTAATTTAAATTTTTAAATGGCCCACCCTATATTTGAAAGCCTTGTACAGTTTCCTTTCTTTAGAGTACCCAAATTAACAAGGGACGGGCTCAATTATGCTGGGATCCTGAGACCGGACAAAAATATGCATAATTTTTGGATCATTTTCTATTGAGTACCTACATTTATACGTATGTTCTCGGTTCCATTTTAGAGGTCCTGAGGTGTCAATAGTCCACATCCATTATTTTTCCATTCAAATTTTGAATTCTAATTCCAATTTCCTCTCGTTTGTATACCCACACGTTAATGTAGATGGAATAGTTTTGGTCAAAAAATGACAGTATGATGGTGTGCACCATTTAAATAGACATATTTCAAAAAATCAATATTTTCAAACTGTCGTTGCCATTAAAGGAGGACTGATATGACAATAATGAATCTGATTCAGATTTCGAGCACTGACATTTTACGAAGCATAATCAAATCATTCAGTGTTGACAGTGGCCCGTTGGATTTCAATCGACCGGGAATATAAAAAATATATAATAATGGATATTTCGATGTGTTGCAAACTTTATTAATCAGCATCAACTCAAGTTGAATCATATTAGCAGTGCTATGTCAAACTCCAAAGCCCTGCACCACCCTTAAGATGCTCATTAGACTGTGGATGCCTCATATGTGATATAAGTAGTAGTGTGGCAACATCAGTGCAACCACTGCCACAGTTACAACCAATGCGGCCGCAAGTAAGTGGCACTCAAACGTACTCGTAGTTGACAAGTGAATTGCGCCATTAATGTCATTCGGTAACACCGGGCATGCCCCGACTATATTCAATTGACGCACTCAACACCTGTGTCAGTGTCGGAGTCGGTGGGTTACAACACCAGAGTTGCGTGTTGTTTGGGTTTAATTCTCAACAATGCATTACCAATTACGTGTAGTACGGCTCGATGTATGTGTGTGTATTATCTGTTCCTTATTTCTGTTCTGTGTCTGCGGTTCTTATTTTGTTTTCGATTCACTTTTCAAACTGACATTAAAAGCATTCTGTTGTCTTTAGCGTGGCAGCAGCAACTGTCACGTATGGCCCATGAGTAGTTGCATAAATATCTGTGGAGTGGAAGGTAGTCTATGTGTTTGTTTTCTCTTTTCGAAAACAGTATTTTACCATTTCTATAATTAATATAAATTGCATGTGTTATGTTACCACTTTCCAAAGTGATCTATATTTTTATGCAATTTAAATTTTATAAAGCTTATTCGTGTTAGTGATGGGAACGGCAAATGAGTGTTTAACGAAAGATGTAATTATAAGTTTGAGCAATTTTTAGAACTGGTTAGATGAGAACAGTTACTATTTTAATTTGAGGCGTTAAATTCGAATACCCAATCAGTTTGTTAAAGACAAATGCCACGTGAAGTTACCTTATTTCTGATTTTGATGAAATTTTCCTAATATGCACTATTCTATAGGGCGAATAAAGCTGTATTCCCGATTTTCAGAAAAATTCTAATTGTAGACGCTAGACGTCCGTCCGTCTGTCCATCTATTCTTGTTATCAAGGTACAGGTCGCAATTGTTGCTAGTACTAAATGAAACTTTGCAAAACGAAATTTTATGGGATAAGGACGAACGCTATTTAATTTGAAGAAAATCGGTTCAGATTTAGATATAGCTTCCATACAAATTTTGCTCCCGATTTTACTCTTTCCGCTCTAGAAACCACATATTTCAACAGATTTTCTTTCAGTTTGGCAATACGCCGTATATTACAACTAGAAACTGCTCTAGTAAAAACAATGCAGATCGGTTCATATTAATATATAGCTCCCATAAAAGTGTCTCCCCCGATTTGATTCTTTCCACTCTGGAAACCACATATTTTATCAGATTTTCTTCAAAATTGACAACACAACTTATATTTAAACTAGAAACAGTTGTGGTAAAAATGGACCAGATCGGTTCAGAGATATATATATATATATATAGCTCTAATACAAATTTCGCCACCGAATTGATTATTTCCTCTCTAGAAGTGGCATATTTGAACAGATTTTCTACTAATTCAGCACATCAGCTATGTCGAATAGAAACATCTATGACGAAAGTAGGTCACATCGTTCAGATTTATAAATGACTCCCCCAATTTGATTCTTTCCGCTCTAGAACCTACATATTTAATAGATTTCCATCAAATTTGGGAAGGCGTCTTATATATCAACTGGAAAACCTATGCTAAAAATTTGTCAGATTTATTTAACACCCATTCAATGTTTGTGTTCAAATTTTCTTACAAATACAGATGGAAGTATGAAATTTGTAGTATATTCTCCTGTTCAAATGTAACGACCTTTTAATACCCTACACCACAGGGTACAATGACTAAGTGTAGGGCATCATGTAGTCGGCCACGCCCGACTTTAACCTTCCTTACTTGTTTTGTTATTCTGGTATGATAACAAATAAATATTTTAACTGATTTCCAGCCAATTACTTTTAGTTGTACAAGAAAGGTCAAATCTTAAAAAATATTTAATTAATTAATATTATAAATTTTAATACTAGTCAATAATGGCAGTAAGCCGCACCACAAGTTTCACGATGGTGTTCCTGGTACTTAATGGACAACAAAACAAATCAGGCGGGCCGGCTATATGATACCCTACACCACTCTCTGAATGTACCAGGTGTTTTAAGGGGGACGATTTTACATGGACTACGTAAAAAAAAATTATATTATTAATTATTAAAAAATAAATTATACGAATATGTTAAAATTGATTAATTTTTTTTTGCATTATGTTACTCTAAAATCGGTGCGATCCTCTTTCATTGCAGTTGCGTTTTGGGAACAACTATAAAGAACATTTTATTCAAGATTGACAAACAATTCGGAAGGAAGATATGAGCGGTGGATATATCATTGCGTAATGCTTCACCTTTACTGTAAGTGTTCCCCACTGAAATATAACGTGATGTGAAAATACGTCTAGAATCGTATCGGAGGACTATTTGACTGGGGTTCTTCTTTATGGGGTTAATATGAAAAAAAAAGGACTCATAACGTCCACTTTAACTGTAGGTGTACCTATGTGGTACAGTACCCTATAAACCACATATTTTAACAGATCCTCTTCAAATCTTTCAAAATATCTTATATCAACTAGAAACACCCATGGTGAAAATGGGTCAGATCGGTTCAGATTTACACAGACATTTCCGCCCCAGAAACCACGAATTTTCACCGAATTTCTTCAAAGTGAGCATAACACGTTATATTTGAACTGGAAGAACATATTGTGAAAGTTAGTCACTTTATTCCATGTTTGGATATAGCCCCGATACAAATATTCTTTTCAATTTGACAAATTGAAGCAGGTCATGTTAGCCTATGATTAGGAAACATACAAAAATTCTTCCCGTTTTCACTTTTTTACCAAATTGAATTGTATTCGGATAGAAAGTAGAGTGTAGCATATAGTCGGCCCCGCCCGACTTTAGCCTTTCCTTACTTGTTTTTATTTTATTTTTTTCTCAGACACATATATTTTAATTAGGATATGAATAGAGATTGGTAAGCCAAACAGGATAAGTAATCTGTGAACACATGTTATTTATTTTGGATCAATTTTATGCTATTTGTTTATGTGATACTATTTTATATATTTGTACGATCGATTTTAAAATGATTTTAATCAAATTAATGTTATTGAGTTTCATTATTGTATTAATGCAAATTGACTGTTTTTTAATCTCCCAATGCAATGATTATATATTTTTCAATTGTTTTTGAAGGTACATATATTGATTATAATATGTTTTAGGATCGGTTTAACCGGGTTTTCAATATAGCAATAACCGAAAACCGGTTTTAAGAAAATTGAGTTTTCGGTAAACCGGAAAAACCTTCTCTTATATATTGTATTCAAGTACAAGTGCGCAATCTTATTAGATTGTTATGTGGACCATTATGCGTATGACTAATATGCTGCATACATATTCCACATACGCACCAATACCCCATTGGTGTCAACCCAATAATACAGTGCAACACGAAAAAAATATAACCATATACGGCCACCACTACGTGATAGAGGACCAAAAAAACTCGCGTCTCCCAGTTTTACCCATAGTCATAAACTTTTTAATGGCCCCCAAAGATTTGGGGCCTCGGTGTCATTTTTTTCATAATAGAGTCATATTCTCAGACTCACATCTTGCAAACAATATGGAATTTCGATTTACTCTCTGATTAGAGATGGGCGCCACTCACGTGCCACTCACGTTTATTTTACTCACGTGAGCGTGCGTGAACGTGAGGAACGAAAAAATGTTCGTGCGTGAGTGTAATTTCTGCGTGAATCACGTGATTTTTTCGTGAGTCCCACATATTTATTAATTCTTTTATTTTCATTTAATTTCGTTTACAAATGTTAAATTTTCCATTCAAAATAAAAGTCATATACATGTTTTTTTCTAAAACAGAGTGCTTTAGTGTAGGTATAATATTTATTTTTTCTATTATATAAGTAAGAATTCCCTGCACCAACACTAGGCACTGAATTTATATCCTTAGTGTTAATTCAATTAAAAACAAGTAAGGAAAGGCTAAGGTCGGGCGGAGCCGACTATATAATACCCTACACCACTCCCTGCGTATGTACCTCGCTTTGATTACTAAACCCATGTATTTCATGGGAGCAATTTTATGTAGTTCATATAAATTATATAGTTACTATAAATTCATCTTTAGTCATATTTAACGTATATGGTTAATAATATGGTAATTGACCCAATTATCCGACAGACAAATACAAAGTATACAGTAGTAGTAGGATGAATCGGACCGACATTTGAAAGGAGGCCTATAACATAACTTGGGGCCTGGTCCAAAACATGGGCCTATATGTTTATCATTCACGGTAGGTATTCCTGGTTGAAAAATACATGATTTGCAAAATTTGATGAAGATCCGATGTAAGATGTAGTTTCTAGAGCTGTAATAGATCAGAATGGGACCCCATTTGTGTTATACCAAAGTATGGACATATGGGCATCTCCCAAACAAGTAAGGAAAGGCTAAAGACGGGCGCACTTTCTATCTCTTTACAATTCAATTCGGTAAAAAAGTGAAATCGGGAAGGATTTTTGCATCCTGTAAATGTATGTGTTTGACAAAAATTTTAAATCGGAGAGGACATTTGTATGGGGGTATATTGAAACCTGGAACGATGTGACCCGCTTTAACCATGTATGTTTATTGGTGAAATATAATATGTAAAGTTTGGCAAAAATCGGATAAACATTCGTGAGCAACATTTGTATGAGGGTTATATCTAAATCTGAACCGATCTTACCCACTTTCACCATAGGTGTTTCTAGTTCGATTATAAAATGTTGGGCCAATTTTAAAGAAAATCAGGTACAATATGTGGTTTCTAAAGCGGAAAAAATGAAATAGGGAGCGACATTTGTATAGGGGCTATATCTAAATCTGAACCGATCTTACCCAAATTCAGCATAGGTTTTTCTAGTTGGATTATAAGATGTTGTACCAAGTTTAAAGAAAATCAGGTACAATATGTGGTTTCTAAAGCGGAAAAAATGAAATCGGGAGCGACATTTGTATGGGGGCTATATCTAAATCTGAACCGATCTTACCCAAATTCTGCATAGGTGTTTCTAGTTGGATTATAAGACGTTGTACCAAGTTTAAAGAAAATCGGGTAAAATATGTGGTTTCTAAAGCGGAAAAAGTCAAATCGGGAGCAACATTTGTATAGGGGCTATATCTAAATCTGAACCGATCTTACCCACTTTCAGCATAGGTTTGTCTAATTGGATTATAAGATGTTGTACCAAGTTTAAAGAAAATCGGGTAAAATATGTGGTTTCTAAAGCGGAAAAAGTCAAATCGGGAGCAACATTTGTATAGGGGCTATATCTAAATCTGAACCGATCTTACCCACATTCAGCATAGGATTTTCTAGTTCGATTATAAAATGTTGTGCCAAATTTGAAGAAAATCGGGTACTATATGTGCTTTATAGGGCGGAAAAAGTCAAATCGGGAGCGACATTTGTATGGGGGCTATATCTAAATCTGAACCGATCTTACCCAAATTCTGCATAGGTGTTTCTAGTTGGATTATAAGATGTTGTACCAAGTTTAAAGAAAATCGGGTAAAATATGTGGTTTCTAAAGCGGAAAAAGTCAAATCGGGAGCAACATTTGTATAGGGGCTATATCTAAATCTGAACCGATCTTACCCACTTTCAGCATAGATTTTTCTGGTTGGATTATAAGATGTTGTGCCAAATTTGAAGAAAATCGGGTACGATATGTGCTTTATAGGGCGGAAAAAGTCAAATCGGGCGCGACATTTGTATGGGGGCTATATCTAAATCTGAACCGATTTCCTCCAAATTCAATACCGATGGTCCTTGGCCAGAAAAAATAACTTCTGCCAAGTTTCGTGAGAATCGAACAACAATTGCGACCTGCATAGTGCGAACAAGCTTAGATGGACAGCAGACGGGCGGACAGACAGACATCGTTAAATCATCGTAAAGCTGGTGATTCTAAGCCGATCCGTATACTTAAAGGTGGGTCTAGCTCGATTATTTCTTGGTGTTACAAACATTTGGCGCGAAACTAACTTATAATACCCTAGTCCACGAAGTGGTGTAGGGTATAAACACATAACTGGTATCGGGTATATGCTGTGTTTTCTGCTTGGATTTTATGTCAGTGTCCGATTTCTAACTTATTTTAAGTTAAACAAAACCGCATACCATATACCACACTGTAATATTGTATTGTATTTTAAAAATATGAATTTAAAGCAAACATCGCAAACGTAGAGTGATTTAAATAATTTTCTGATTTGCGGGGCGTTACTCATTTCGATTTAAAATGTACGTGGAAATTGTTTGCGTGATTTAAGTGAATCACGCGTGATCGTGAGCAAAATTTATTTTATTCACGTGAGCGTGCGTAAACGTGAGTAAAGAAAAAATCTTTGTGCGTGATTCAATTTTTCCTTCGTGAACGTGATCCAATAATCACTCACGCGCACATCTCTATCTCTGAGTCAAAGGGTCTTTTTCTTTTTTATATTTCCATGACTTAAAAAATTACACTCAGTGTAATCAAGGCTTCCTTTTCATGTTAGAATTTGGTTTTTAGCCAACATAGGCCATTTTGCATAATGTGTCCTTTCTATTTTAATAATATTTGGGACTGGCTTTACCTACGTCCAATCGTCACTGGTGTGAGTTTTATAGATTCTCTCGGTAAATTTTAAAGCAAATTCCCAGTCTATCTGGATATAACTTTTGAAAGCCTCATCGGAGTTCTTGGATGTTTAAGATGGTCATCCATTCCGAAAGATTATCCTGCTTTTTAATATCCAATCCCGCTCAAATTGTTCATTCCGAATATTTGTTTTTAAATTGTTTGTGGGATTAAAAAATGTTGACATTATAAATCCAAAGCGACGTATATTCCGTAAAATTTTGTAACAAAATCACATATCTATATTTGTCCTACTTATAGCTAAGCATATTTGTCCTTCTAGTACCTATTTCATAAGTGGATTTGTGGATTTCCTTCGTATCATCATTAACGAAATACTTTTGCAGCAATGTACTCTACTTTCTCTCTTTCCTGCCCCACGTTCTAATGTTGCTCTTCATTTGTCAACTTTCTGAGGATTAGAATGTCGGACGACAAGTTGGTGCTGCAACTCTTCCCATTGAGAATGACATCGCTCTTCTTATTCTGTTGTAAAGTCAACGTTTAGCTTGGCATTTGTAAACGTATTATGATGCGTCCTGCAATTACCATCGAAAATGTCAATATTTAATCTTCATTCATAAATGCAGATCATATCTCACTTCTTTGTGTTCCATCCATCTGTGCGATACACTTGGACGGATACAAACAACAGATGAAGCCGACAGACAGACTCCCCTTTTGTAGATAGCAAATCTTTTCATTTCCATCCATTCGTGGATAATAATAGGGAATATGTAGCAGATATCTTGATGTTGTACATTGAAATTAATATCCAAGTTATTAAAGACTATTTAGAGTACAATGGCGGCAACGCTAAGGACTGTGTCATTTTTCATTTTAATGATGCCCAGCATCGACAACGATACCATCAAACAGACAGTACAATGGGAGCATTAAAACTTTTGAGAGTTTAAGCCGACCATTGGGGATATTAGGGAGTCTAAATAATATAAGTTATTCAATGCGCAACGACACTTTTTTGAAATTGCTATTTAATTTAAATATTTTTTTAAAAGTCACAGTCCATCGACAACATTTCTGTTGCATAGTGTAATCAGAACCATGTCTAAGTTTAGAATATCTCAAAGTCGGGTCCGAATTTTCCATTTGCGTCTGCTTTATTTTGTTTGAATTTCAATTCTCCTGGCTCAAGACCATTGTGTATATATTTTGAAAATTGTTTTAGTTGTACATCCCCTTTTCCGGACAATTTTAAGCCGTCTTGCCGTCCGGACCCCAAACTCTATTCGTCATCCAGTGAACAACCTTGTACGGTATGAAAATGTTCATCGTGGGAAATCGTTCATACATTCGAAGCAATAAGTGGATGTGATAGGGAGGCGCGTTTGAGGAACAATATTGACGGTGCGCTGTAACAGCTCAACGAGAAGCAATGCAAATTTCAATTGGATTAGATTGTTCGCTACTACGACGGTGTTTGTTTCGCATTTTAATTTCCTGTCATAAAGTCGCCTTTCATTGCTATTTTAACTATGATGCCATTGTAGTTTTGCTGTCCTCCTTGGTCGGTGTTCCTGCTGAACGACATACATCCAGGCAGGGCAGCTCATTCGTGTTGTGTTGACTTTGCGTACACAAATGTAGCTGCTCAAAGTCAAAATGGAAAATATCTGTGGGATCTGTCGAAGCTGTCGATGCCGATGTCGTTTTGTTGTTGTTGAGACTGAAGATGAGGATGACGTTGACGCTGACGACGACCAACGACAACGACCGAGAATGATGACGATGATGGTGTTTCTGTTATGGTTTTTTGGTAAACAATTTTTGGAAAATTTGAATGGTAGCCAATTTGTAACGACAACGATATGAACGAAGCATACATTAATGAATGCAAGGATGACTAACTGACTGACGGACTGGATGAGGGAATGGATGAACGCATAAATGGTTGAAATTCCAAAAAACCTTCAATGGGGCTGCGCCACGGGTGAGCTGGTAGTGATTTCTATGGTCTATGTCTATGTACTTTGAGCTGTGCTATGTGTGTGTGTGTGTGCGTGTGTCGTTTTCTGTTGTATCATGCAAAAATGTTGTATGTAGCATAAATGTAAAGTTGCCTCCTGAAACAAGCACAAGTAATTTGAATGCTTACTGCAAGGACATTCGCCTCATGTTCCCAGGGAAGGAAAGGAATTAGTTGAATCCATTGCTTCTGTTGAACAAGGACATTTTAGAGCAGCAGTGACATGATGTGGCATTGTTGCTGATGATGCCACAAAGATTACCAAACAACAGTATTTTGATACCAACGAATATAATGTAAATGTCGCAAAACGTACTAGAACTAGGAATTTCTAGTAAATTTCGCTGAGATTACATATTTTTGGATTATCAAATGTCGGTGTTCATTCGGTTTGAAGCAATATGTTCTTGAGGCGTATGAGTGATACTTGAAAAGTGCACATTGATCATACGTACCGTGGTTCAATTTTGAAAAAACTCGGTAAGTGGTAGCAATTTTTGGTTGGATTGACCTCGGAACTCACCCTTTCATTTCATTTCTTCATCCTGTTGCACCTTCACAGGACTATAAATTTTCAAAGGATAAAAATTTTCAAAAATTATTTTAAATACTTATTCGTACCCTATAATAAAGTTGTTAGTGTCAAATTAAAGAGGAGAATATCTGTTAAAAATATTTCAAAAATGATGTTTCTACAGGGTTTTCAACAAGACGTGTTATTTTGGTATTCAAAGAAAAATGACATTTTTTGAGATAAATCGGCTGTTTATTTCATAATAAATAGGAAGGTATGCCGTTAATAATGACCATATCCTTTTCATGAAATTGTCCATAACCAGGTCGCAAAGTGGCTCTCCTATGCCCTCGATAGCCTCACGAATTCTATCTTTGAGGTTTTGAATCGACGCTGGGATGTTGGCGTAGACCTTATCTTTCACAAGGCCCCAAAGGAAGAAGTCGCAAGGTGTTAAATCACTAGATCTCGGTGGCAAATTGTGATCACCTCTTGGAGAGATAACACGGTCCGGAAACTTTTCCCGTAAAAGAAGAATGGCCTTAAGACCCATGTCTTTATGCAAAATACGGTGTAATGACGTTTGTGGAATGCCCAATTCCAAAGAACGACGAGGAATGGACAATAGAGCGTACCAGGTTACAAGTAAAAAAAAAAAAGTTCGCCGTACACCTTCGAATATGAAGTATTATTGAAAGGTAGTTTCAAAAAAATTTTTTTTATTTTTTTATGCCGAACGTAGGGGTCGCGCTTTTACATTTTTCTATATAACTTCTGCATTTATAAACGGATTTTAAAGTGTGATACATCGATGTTTTTGTCTCGACGAGGCCGATTTTTTTGTCTTTGAAGTCATTGAGCTCAAGCACCCCGTTCTGGTACTTACCCATCATATCTCAGTTGCTACTACCCTAATGTACCACTCTAATATCAGAAAATTAAAGCTCGCATAAAATCATGAAACTCTTCCTAACGAAGTATGTCGATTTTCCCAGCAGAAAAAGTGTTAAACTATTTTTTTTTTCTTATTTTACCGAGAGCATTGCATGTATTTATAAGTTGTTCTTTGTATCTTCGATGTTTACAGTCGGTTGTCAAAGTGTAATACATATATTGGTGTTTTTGTCCCGCACATACCAGATTTTCAGTTTTTACAGTCGTTGACCTCAACAACCCCCTTCTACTATTTATGCATCATATTTCAATTCTTAGAACAATAAATATAAAAATTAAGGTACAATTAAAATTTTAATCAACCATATTTCGACGCGATTCAAGTTGGGTGTATTTTTGGCGTCTCTCAAGTTTAGAAAAGATGTGGCCCATGCGTTGCTCATCGGTGACCGCCATAGCTGATTCATGCACAACATGAACAAAACGCTCGGTGTTTTGAGAATGGCATGGATAATCTGTGAAAATAAATGAGTTCAGCAAAGAAAGCAATCAAATTAAGTTTTTCTTGTGCTAACCTGGTAAATCGATAATTTCTTCTGAAAATTGGAATGCTTCTAACTGTTCTTGCGAAAAAAACTGCAAGCATGGCGGCTCAGTCAATTCAAATTGTTTCCAATCGATCATATTGAAATATGAGTCACTATCAAAATTGATAAAATTATGAACTGGTGGACCGAACATTTGTCGAATGCTTCCCGTGGCTTCATTGCGGGCTGATAAAATCTTATCATAGGCATCTGAACGCACTAGTTGATTTGGGTCTGTTATCATCGATAACAAAATATTTTCAGGATGAAAAAAATATCCGTTATTTTCAATGAACGGACGGATGACCTCTTGAATATCTTTTGGCAACTGACGAATCCAACATATATAAAGGAAAACATTCCGACTTCCGTGAATTGCCAGTGGTTGGCTTTTTACAAGAAACCAGAATGGTGCATACACTTTCACAACGAACTGAGCCAGTTTTCTCAATACCATCGAGGGTTGCGTACACGTCATATAAAAGCGCAGAATTCGAGAGGCTGTTGTTAGCCAGCGCGCTTTGCAAATAGCGCCGGGCTTCTCGCTGGCTAATTTTTCATCGCATTCTCCGATATGAACGGCTCGAACCATACGATACAAGTAAAGCTGGTCGCCTCGAATATTCCACCCATCTATGTTCGCTGGCATTTCTCCCATTGTAATGCGTTCGAAATTTTGTTTGACCTGACCAAACGGAATAAGCAACAAAATATGCGAATTATTAATTAATAAAATGCTCACAAGTAAAGTAATATATTAAACTTACAGGGTAGTGTATGCAATTTTGAATGCCTTCTCCGATACTTCCGGGCCAGATTCCAGGTCCTTTCTGTTTTCCAAGCAATGATCTTAACAGCGCATTAAATGGTAACTCGTTGAAGTGGAAAAGGCACACGAACCACTGCAGCGGTCTCTGTAAATGGCGTTCCATTCTCACAATGACTCCACTTTTGTACCCAGTGTTGGTAGCAGTTCCATCGCAACTTATGGCAACTAAGTCATCCAAATTGAAGTTTTCACGACTCAAGTAATCCACGATGCTCCTCTGGATCCCCAAAGCAGAGCTATCAGTGGGCGTAGCATAACCAATGAATTTGGAGTCAGGCTCTTTTACAATGGTGATGTGTTCTTCATTTAAAACAATATTTCGCGTCACATTTGCCTCGGTTACTTTTTTCAAAGTTGGCTCTTTCTTGCCATCGAAAGAGATACACTTTAATAATTGATGGCATTTGGCCGCCGCTTTTGCTTCCTTACGGAACTTCACACGTTCTCGAAATATTTTATTTTTATTGATGATAAGCCCTTCAAAGAACTGACATATATTTTCGGCTGTTTCTGCAGATAACTCTTCTTTGGCTTTTGCGGCAATAGACAATTTTAAATCTTTTATTAACATGGTCGCAAGCAAGGCACCGTAGCGAACTGAAGTATCGCTGCGATCCAAAGCCGAACTAAAATTACGCAAAGAAATGTCCGCCACCGTAAATGTTGTTTTAATCTTCTCTGAGGAATCGCCAACATTTTCTTCAAATTCTAGCTCTTCATCGCTGCCTGGTTGATACCCAATACTGTTGAACTCGGTATATACCGCTTTTGATGGTGCAACAATTGAGCACGTTTGAACACCGCAATTTTTCATCGACATCATATGATAAACATTATCCAAAGTCATCAGCCGTGGACCCCATTGATCGATGAAAAAGTCTTTTGCATCGTCTGGGATTTTATCAGAGGCGGTGCAACTGCATGGAACGTTTCTTTCTATGCCACACTTACAACGCGAAATTGAGAACAATTTATTCCACTCATTTACATTGCATTTCAATGGACTTTTAACCAATTTATAGTAATCGTCTAGAAGTTTATCCAACCGTTTACGAACACCTGATACCGATATAATTGGAATGCCTGCCCGCTCCCATAAAAGGGTAATGCTTCTGAAAGCTTCTTGTTTAAAAGCACTCAATTTTCTATTGGGATTAGTGTTATGCCGCAGATACAAGAAATAATTAATAACATCGTACTTAGTCGGTAACATAGTGTTGTTTAATGCACTGATCGTAAAAGATATTTTTTTAGTTTTTTTACCGTTGCATAATGGAAATTGAAATATTTAATAATGCTTTGTTGAGCCACCAACGCCTTATTACTGAACTAATTTTTATTGTTACAATAAAATATAGACCGTTACTTCACAGGTAAAACGATTTGCAATAGGGACACAATGTGACAAAGTAGTTTTGCTCATGTTGTGCATGAATCAGCTATGGCGGTCACCGATGAGCAACGCATGGGCCAAAAACACCAATATATGTATTACACTTTGACAACCGACTGTAAACATCGAAGATACAAAGAACAACTTATAAATACATGCAATGCTCTCGGTAAAATAAGAAAAAAACTAGTTTAACACTTTTTCTGCTGCGAAAATCGACATACTTCCTTAGGAAGAGTTTCATGATTTTATGTGAGCTATAATTTTCTGATATTAGAGTGGTACATTAGGGTAGTAGCAACTGAGATATGATGGGCAAGTACCAGAAGGGGGTGCTTGAGCTCAATGACTTCAAAGACAAAAAAATCGGCCTCGTCGAGACAAAAACATCGATGTATCACACTTTAAAATCTGTTTATAAATGCAGAAGTTATATAGAAAAATGTAAAAGCGCGACCCCTACGTTCGGCATAAAAAAATAAAAAAAATTTTTTTGAAACTACCTTTCAATAATACTTCATATTTGAAGGTGTACGGCGAACTTTTTTTTTGAGGTACGCCCTAATGGACAAGCCTGTGGTTTCTTCAACACTTTGGGCTACGGCAGCAATATTCTCAGTTGTTCTTGAGCGACGTACACGGGTTTTATTCTTCACATCACTAACTTGTCCCAACAGCTCGAATTTGTCCACCAATTTCTGTATTGCGGTCCGACAAGGTGCTTCACGACGACCCAAAAACGCTTTAGTTTTACGAACTGTGACTCCAACATTTTCGCCATTTTTGTAGTGAATTTAAATAATTTCAATGCGTTGTTGAAGCGTGTACGGTTCCATTTTTAGTAATGTCGTACTTTCTACTTGTCAAATGTCAAAGAATAAAAGCTTCAAAAGTGACAGCTACCGAAATACCGGGAGATTCAAAATAACAGCTCTTGTTGGAAAACTCTGTATCTGTATTAGTTTAGCATTGACAACCCCTTAGTTTATTATTATTTTTTAATTTTACTTTTTAAGAGGAAAAATTAGAAATGGCTGTTAATGCTAAACTAATACAGATAGAAGCTTGAAATTTAAAGAATTTTTACACACATATTCATTTAATTAATTTAACATTTATACCCGTATCATAGGGTGCTAATAAGTATTTTATAATTTAAAAAAAATATCACCTGGTTCAAGTGTAATATAAGCTGTCGGACAGTGTAATACTAATCGAGTCTGAATTAGAGGCAGATGAATTTGGAACACGTGTTTGAGGTCTGAGAATGAAATGAAATAAGCTAACTTACCCCTAAAATATAACATCAAAAGACTAGAAATTACAGCCTAAAAATAAAATTAAATTTTTCCACTACGAAATATTTATATACTTTAAAGTGTAGAAAATATGTGTGGGAGCTGCGTGTAAATATGAACCGATTCTTTTAAAACATATGACCGATTTTTTTTTTTTTCAAAAAATATCTTTTTGGAAATTATCGATAAAATCGGTTAATAAACGTGACCGGTACTGGGCGAACAATGGACGAATATACCGTTTGTAGTGTTCAGCGATCAAGTACCTATCGTATCAACATTATAAGGGTATGTGCAGTTTTTATATTTTACTTTTCTATAAAGGCTATTGAAATTTAGTTAAAGACTTATTTACAGATTCAGCCGAATAATAATAATGAATCATGATAGAGACAAAAACACTTACCATTTTGTGTGATTCGGTGAAGTTAAACGTTAAATCTTAGCAGAAGAGTTCCATAAAATTCAATGTGATTTTTGTGTGGAATCGATGAGTATCGGATGTCTTACCAACTCCAAATGAGCTAAGCGATGCACAGTCGCACTTTAAACCCCGATTTTTCTTGCTGAAAAGTAAAACAAAAAATATTATATTTCTAGGGGTTGTCTTATTTCATTTGATATCTATATTGACATAAACTGATGGTAGCAGTATTTAAATAAATGTTTATATCCCTTAAAATTTTAAGTCCTTTAAAAAATAGGAAAGATCGCTACGTGTATGTAAATCCAAAAAGTGGTACAGCAATGCCAGAATTTTAGAATAGGTTAAATTACGTATACAATCGAAACTGGATATGTGGAACCTTCATAAGCAGGAGTCCTTTATAAGTGGGACATGTTTTTTGGGCCTTGCACACTTCACACAAAAAATCTCTTTAAGCGGGAATTTGAACCTCTTTAAGTGGGATTGATTTTAATATTTACTTCTATAAGTTGGATATTTTACTCGTTAGCCTCTTTGTGGGATTTTGTTCAATTACTTTACCTCTGTTTGTGAAATTTCGTACTGGGAGAGATATTTATTTGCATAATGACCGTTTTTTCTCTTTTTATACCCTCCACTAGGGTATTATGTATTTGTGCATTCGTTTGTAACATCCAAAAGGAAACGAGATGGACCCATCGTCTATTATACAGATCGGCTTAGAATGACTTTCTGACTTTCGATATAGCAATGTCTTTCTGTCCATCCATCTATTCTTGTCATCAAAGTACATGTCGCAATTATTGTCCGATTCTTTCCAAAATTGGCACAAGTAAGATTTGCGGGAGAAGGACGAATGCTATTTAATTTGAAGCAAAGATATAGCCCCATATAATGTTAGATAGATAGATAGATACCACAGAGACAAGTATAACTTTAAAAAGCTTTCGAGCTTCCTAGATACACAATATCAAATATGCTCCAAAAGAGTTACTCGATATATTTCAAAATGGTGTCTAAAGGCACTACTTGACGCTTCCATGGGAGCGGCCACGTAAGCCATCGAGAAGTAACCCATAAGCTTGTCAAAGTTAAAATGTTCCAATGTGCGGAAACGCTATTAAAGTGGTAGCTTTACATATTGCTACATCTTTAGACATCTCTCAAAACGTCCCTAACTCAACCGCTTTAAGTGGGACACCAGACAAATTAACTAGGTTAATGACAAACTGGGTTAGTAGTGGGATAAGGGAGTAAACATCCAGTCCCTTGAGTTCCAATTATCCAGATTTGTTAATGAAATGTATTTGTTAATGAAATGATAGACAGTATATATTTATGTCTCCGAAATATGTAAATCATTAGTTTTTTTTTTAATTATCACTTAATTAATGACATGTATATAGCTAGACCTACCTCGTATTTTTAATTATGTTGCCAAAAATTTATGTTCATAAAACTGGTAAAACAAGTATATATTACTACCATACTATTAGAAAGTATAATTTGCTTAATTGTTAATAACACAGTGCAACACGTTCAGACAGTAAAACAAAATTTTAAACGGATGGCAAGATATATGCAAAAATCACACCGAGGCTTTGGGACCCATAACAAAGTGCATGACTTTGTGCAAAACTGGGAGATACGTGTCTTTTTTGGTCTTTTATCACGTAGTGGTGTCCGTATATGGTTATATGTCCATGACTTAGAAAATTACACACAGTGTAATACAACAAATAATACTATTTTCTAAAGTATGTTGAATTAAAGGAATATTGTTTTTTATTTATATAAAAATATGCTAAAAGTGTAATGTCCGCTACGTAACACCCGTCACAAACGAAATTAAATTTTTGGATGAACCGTGGACAGTAGAGCAAATATAAAATCTTCAAATACTCCTTCTTCTTTTATGTATTTAGTTTTTTTTTTCTTGACGCTGTGGCGTCCAAACCCACTTATATTTTTTGTAACGTCCGTCACGGCACGTGAATTGTTTCCCCAAAAATGGTTAAGTAACTACTTAATTTTCATTTACTCTCAAAGAACTGTATCTGCTGAAGTTTACATTAAAACGTTTACATTAGAACGCAAACGGGGTTATTATTAGCAAAAACATGCTTTCAAATGTAAGTTCGCTACTCAGGATTTAGCCATATGGCCTTGTTCAAGTCCCAAAAGCACTGTCTAATTTGGTCCTAATTTGACCAATTAAAATTATTTTAATGTGATTTTTTGTTAACACTAAACTAATGAAGCTATAAAGTATGAATAAGAAGAAATATATTGGAAATTCCCAAGGGCAAAATTTCAAAGGGTGAAATTTAAAATTTTTTGTTCTAAAATATTAAAACAAAAATGCAGGCAAAAAAGATTAAAACAAAAATCCTAACATCGCTCTATTTCATTTAACCCATTATCTTTTACCCATATTGACATAAACTGATGGTTTGAAATGTTTGAATAAATATTTAGAACTTTTTATATCCTTAAAAGAAAAAAGTCCTGGAAAAAGGAGAAAGTGTAACAAAATGAAGAACTGATTACACAGATTTCCTGCATATGATATCTAGTTTTGTGGATATGGAACCACATTTTTTTCATTTTTTATACCCTCCACTAGGGTATTATGTCTTTGTGCAGATTCCAAAAGGAATCAGTTTCTGAGTCGCTTTAGCAATATCCGTCCGTCTGTCCATCTAAAAAGAGAGCAAAAGAGCAAAAAGAGAGCACCCAAAGCAGCGAAAAAGATGTTCATCTTGGGATTCGGAAGTAGTGAAAATTAAGATCTTCACCAATGAATTTAATATGGAATTGTCATAGGAGGGATGTCCTTTATTTTGAAAGACATAGAAGTTCTTTCAAAGTGGTGCAAAGGAACCACTTATTCACTACCGGGGTAGCGGACATTCTGGTTGCTACTACGACACTCTTCCCATCTCCCATCTCAACTACTCTGATGTGACTGCTGAATAACTGAAGCAAACCATTTTGTTCGTTAGAACTGACAATAGGAAACTTATCAACATAATTGAAGTACATTAATAAATCAATACATTTGTATTTTTTAAGCAAAAATTTTTAAATTGTTAAAATTATACAAAAATAAACATTGTTTATTTATAATGATAGTAAGAAAAACAAAAAAAGTTTTTTTCCCGATCGTACACCTTACCTCTGCGACCCCCCACTAAAAATTCGATTCCATTCACTGATGAAAATGCTATTCGTAAAATGTTTCGGGGTAATATCATATGAGGGAATAATGCACACATAATGTCGCCCTAGAAACCACAAACATTAAACGATTTTGTCCAGACTTCATATATTATATTTCACCAATAAACATAAATGGTGAAAGTGGGTCACATTGTTCCAGGTTACATAGTGTTCTTTCTGATTTAACTTTTTTTATCAAAGACATACTTTTGCAGATTACTTTTAAATAATTTGGCAGAACACAGTATATTTTACCCGGAAACATACATAATTATTACAATTCCACCTTTATACTGAATTTAATTGCATGAAAGTGGAGTGTATCATATAGTCGACCCCGTCCGACTTTAGCCTTTCCGTATTTGTTCACTTCTCTGCTCACAAAGTTTCCTCCCTTTTTCTAAAAATTTTTAATTTTCCAATTTTTCTCTACGTCCTCATATAAACAACCTATAAATTTGTACAAATTGTGCTCATTATTCCCTACCCCAATCCATGGAATGTTTGCATAACCAAGAAATGAAATATTTTTTGACCAGTATTGAATGTGGAGAAAATTGGTACAAATTGAGATATAGCCTCCATACAAATCTTGATCCGATTTACCTTATTAATGCTGTAGAATCCTCATTATACACTCCACGAGAGTATTATGTCTTTGTGCATTTGTTTGTAACTCCCAAAAGGAAGCGAGATAGACCCATTGTTAATTATACCGATCGACTTAGAATCACTTTTTGAATCGATTTATGTATCGATGTCCGTCTGTCCATCTATTCTTGTAATCAAAGTACAGGTCGCAATTGTAGGCAGAACCAAATTAAAATTTGCACAACATAGTTTTTCGGGATAAGGACGAACGCTATTTAATTTGAAGAAAATCGGATCAGATTTGGATATAGCCTCCATACGAATTTCACTCCCGATTTGACTCTTTTCACGCTAGATACCACATATTAAAACAGATTTTCCTCAAACTTGGTAAAACATCTTACATTTCAACTAGAAACACCTATGGTGAAAACTGGTCAGATCGGTTCAGATTTGCATATAGCCTCATACGAATTTCACTCCCGATTTGAGTTTTCCGCTCCAGAAACCACATATTTTAACTGATTTTCTTCAAATTTGGCAAAATATGTTATATTTGCATGAGAAACACCCAGGACGAAAATGAGTCAGATCGGTTCAGATTTATATATAGCTCCTATACAAATATCGCTCCCTGCTTGATTTTTCCGCCCCAGAAACCACGTATTTTCATCGAATTACTTAAAATTGAGAACTCGAAGAACCTATTGTGAAATGGGTCACTTCATTCCATGTTTGGATATAGCCGTGATACAAATAGTCTTTTCGATTTGACAAATTGAACCAGGACATATTAGCCTATGATTAGGAAACATACAAAAATTCTTCCCGTTTTCACTTTTTTCCGAATTGAATTGTATTCTGATAGAAAGTGGAGTGTATCATAAAGTCGGCCCCGCCCGACTTTAGCCTTTCCTTACTGGTTTTATTTTATGGAAATTTCCTGTTCATTAAACTTTTCAGGTAATGTAACATTTTTACTACGACAAAAGAGAAATTGGAGATCTTTAAACTAGCTTCGGCCACCGGGTATGGGCATTGGTCAGTGGGTGTGTCGCTCTATCTCACAGAGAATCGTTGCGTGACACATACGAAATTATTAGGTCGATCAAAATGTACACCTCGAAACACTGTGCTTGAGTGCGTATCCCATTTTTGAATGGCGGTTCATAGCAAATGTATTGTATGAATATCTGCTCTGCCATTTTTTGTGCTGTTGTTGGTTGGAATAGCTTAAATATTTTAATATTACTTTGACTAAATGTAGCGGGGGAGGGAGGGGAAGATGAAGAGTTGGTTGGTGAGTATTCGGCAGCGACGAATAACATTTTCATGAATTTTCCACAATATTTGTTCTGGGGTTTTTTTCGGCATCACATAATTTGTTGTCTGTATATACGGATATATATGTGTGTATGTGTTTGGGTAGTCCTTGCCAGGGAAAGAGTAAACAATGAATGCAATGTTCTTTGGATGACAGTATTTTGAATAAGCTGGAAAATATTAAAATTTTAATGTACTCATGGCATTACATGCTATTTTTTCGCCTGTTTTTTCGGGTTCGAGCGGGCGGTGGAAGGAAGAAGGGTAGCAAAATTATTTGAACATAAAATGTAAGATATTAAAATTGCTCTTCGTTTCGTGCTATACAAAAGGTTTAATTAAAGTTTAGTAAATAAATTGAAAAGAAAAAAATCTTAACGACAACAAATAATTGCTACGAAATGAGATTTTTGCACAATGCGTTTAATACCTGAGCCACATCAGGTTGTATTGTCGGTGTTTAACATGCCGAAGGCACATGTATCCTTGCAGGACAATGATGATTGCTGTATTCGAAAAAGGATGCGAGGGAATGCTCACCCTGCATTTTCGCCATCAGTAGTTAACCAGATGAGTTCGTGCTGTGTTTTGGGCAAGATGAGTTTTGAGCAAGATAAAATCAAGTAAGGAATGAAACAGGCCCATGTACCATTAAAGCATACTCATAGTACAGGTACGAGAACTACGGTTATGTGTGTCAACTGGGACAGAGATTTATAGACATACAGAAGCAAATGATCATTAGTTTTGAATTACCGAAAGATTATAAGGAGCCAGTATTGGAACTTCGTCGTAAAGATGTAGATAAAACGCCACTGCATATAAAGAGTGATTTTTTTGAGGTTAGGATTTTCATGCATTAGTATTTGACAGATCACGTGGGATTTCAGACATGGTGTCAAAGAGAAAGATGCTCAGTATGCTTTGACATTTCATCATGAATAGACTTATTAACGAGCAACGCTTGCAAATCATTGAATTTTATTACCAAAATCAGTGTTCGGTTCGAAATTTTTTATCGACAAATTTTGTTCAGCGATGAGGCTCATTTCTGGTTGAATGGCTACGTAAATAAAAAAAATTGCCGCATTTGGAGTGAAGAGCAACCAGAAGCCGTTCAAGAACTGCCCATGCATCCCGAAAAATGCACTGTTTGGTGTGGTTTGTACGCTGGTGGAATCATTGGACCGTATTTTTTCAAAGATGCTGTTGGACGCAACGTTACGGTGAATGGCGATCGCTATCGTTCGATGCTAACAAACTTTTTGTTGCCAAAAATGGAAGAACTGAACTTGGTTGACATGTGGTTTCAACAAGATGGCGCTACATGCCACACAGCTCGCGATTCTATGGCCATTTTGAGGGAAAACTTCGGAGAACAATTCATCTCAAGAAATGGACCGGTAAGTTGGCCACCAAGATCATGCGATTTGACGCCTTTAGACAATTTTTGTGGGGCTACGTCAAGTCTAAAGTCTACAGAAATAAGCCAGCAACTATTCCAGCTTTGGAAGACAACATTTCCGAAGAAATTCGGGCTATTCCGGCCGAAATGCTCGAAAAAGTTGCCCAAAATTGGACTTTCCGAATGGACCACCTAAGACGCAGCCGCGGTCAACATTTAAATGAAATTATCTTCAAAAAGTAAATGTCATGGACCAATCTAACGTTTCAAATAAAGAACCGATGAGATTTTGCAAATTTTATGCGTTTTTTTTTTAAAAAAAGTTATCAAGCTCTTAAAAAATCACCCTTTATTTAGTGAATATTATATTGGAATGGATTTTAATTTTCAAATATGGAAAGCTCTGGCTCCTGGCAAGAGGTCACACTTTCGTCATAGAGTCTTCCAATGTTTGTTTTTATACCCTCCACCTCCGGAATGGGGGTATACTAACTTTGTCATTCCGTTTGTAACACCTTGAAATATCGACCTGACCTATCAAAACATAAAATTCATTTTAGGGTCAATAGAGTAACTGTCACACAAAACTGTATTATAGGATGGTGGTGTGAATGGAAAAAATATTCTACGTCAAATGTCTCCGTACAAATTAATGTTGGAGATATAATATATATAGAATATGTGTACCAATATGGATATTTTAACATGAAATTATTTTTTTAATTTTTCTTTTAGCTCCTCGTAATTCTATACCGTTATCAAACAATGTCCAGGACATGTCAGCTATAAAAGAATGCATACTCTTGCTTTTATTACGCTGTTCAATAGGCGCACTTGCTTGATGAAATCGTTATCCTTTTTATGGATTGTGCAACTTAATCTGGCCAATAAAGTTGTTGCTGTGGTGTACTATTTTCAGAGTTCATCTTCTAGTTTAAACCACTGAGGACAGATTTAAATCTTATAACCTTGCAGTTTAAGATCTCTAAAATAAAAATGTAATTAATCCTTAAGTGTAGTGAAAAAATGTGTTTTAGGATATTTCATTTTTCTTTAGGATATTTTAGTTTTTACAATATATAAAAATTTCAGAATTGATAGACAACTGGTTCAGAAATTATGTTTTTTTTTTCAAAATTATTACAATATATTACCCAAACTCTAACAGAAATATCATATTTGTTTATATTCCGCGACGTGGAAATATTGTTTTATACATTCACAGTACATTCAGGTCTCATTCCTTTCTCTATATAATCTCTATTAGAATTTCCAAATCAAAATCAATTAGAAATCATAATTTGAAAGAATTATTGAATGTTCATGAAATGTATTGAAAATAAACAATTAAAATGTATACATACAGTATGTCAAGAATGACTTTACACATACAAAATAAAACCAAAATTTCATCCTTTTTAGCAATAAAATATATGTTTTTTATTTATCACATATATTTTTATACCATTCACCTCCAGGATGGAGGTATACTAACTTTGTCATTCCATTTGTAACACCTTGAAATATCGACCTGAGACCCTATAAAGTATATATATATTCTTGATCGTCATAAAATTCTAAGACGATCTAGCAATGTCCGTCCGTCCGTCTCTTGGAAGCACGCTAGCATCTAAACGAAAGGAGCTAGAACGTTCAAAATTTCCATAAATGCGTCTTACAGTCGTAGATCGGCTGGGATTAATTAACTGGGGCGAAATCGGCCCAAAGGGAAAAATTTTTCCCTCACAAGGACTAAAAATAACCATAATAATCCCTAATATTTTTGAGTATTTAAGCATATTTTTTCAATATGTCTGCTTGTACTTTCTTGATATTGGGTATGTGCATTCCCCCGATTACAAAAACGTGCACCATAAAGTGATTCTTATATGTAGGGGGTGAAATGGGACAAAAACGGGATAAAAATGGTACATATTAAACGGCAATAGCTAGAAACACTAATAGAGTAGATACATAATATAAAAGTATTTTTTCCAAATTAGTACTTTTAAGGGGTAAAATGGGAATAGAGGGATAAAAATGGTACCAACCAAACGGCTGCCACTAGAATAATCAAATTCGGTGTATACATTCCTCTGATTGCATAGACACGTAAAATACACTGATTTTTCAAAATTCATACTTTTTGGGGTTAAAATGAAAAAAGGGGATACAAATATTACCAATCAAATGACCGCAGCTAGAGTCATGAAATTTGGAGTATACATTCCTCTGACTGTGTAGACTCGGAAAATAAACGGATTTTTCGTAATTCGTACTTTTTGGGGTCCAAATGGAAAAAGGGGATACAATTAGTACCAACCAAATGACCGCAGCTAGAGTCATGAAATTCGGAGTATACAGGAGTATAAATTCCATGCAAAATAAACAAAAAAACAAATATTTCTCTAGTTTGGCAGTATCAAGAAACTTTCACAAATGTGTTTATATTAAATCTAATAAGTCTTTACGCTAATTTTTTACTAAGTTAGTATTTGGTATGATCACCCTTTGCATCCACCACGCATTGTAATCGTTTTTTTATGGAATGGATGAACTCGGTATCTTTTTCCATTCGTCCAATATAGCTGCTTTGAGTGCTGTCTTGGTTTTGGGTTGGCGTTTGGCGACATTTTTCTTCAAATGGACCCACAAATTTTCAATATGGTTTAGGTCAGGACTTTTAGGTGGCGTATCTATAACTTTTCCGCAATTATAGAGAAGCCACATCTGCACCACATGTGACTAATGCTTACGGTCGTTATCCTCATAAAATTTGAATTGTGGTTTGTTTTCTCTGATGAAGCCAAATTTCCTCACGCTTATTTTTTGTTTAATACAACATGATTTTTCGTTTCTTTTTGGCCATACCCTTGCAAATGCTGTATGTAATCACAATATATAAAAGAGAAACAAGCTAAAAACCAAAAAGTGACCTTTTCATAAAACTTATTTTGAAAATTATTATTTGTTTCTAATGTGTAAAATGATTCTTGACATACTGTATATCAAATTGCATTTGTTTTTATTGGAGTTGCCAAATATGTGAGTTGCCAGAATATCGTTAAAATGTAAAGGTTTCTGATCAATTGTGTCATACAACACGTTTTCTGCAATTTTTTACTATGCCAGTCATGGAGTAATTGTTATCATATATCTGGTGAAATAATAATAAAAGGTGATTTTTTAAAAGCTATAGGAAAGTTTCTCAACAAAAAAAACACATAAAATTCAGAAAATTGCATGAAATCTTTATTTGAATCGATAGTACGGTCCATATAATTTAATGTTTGAAAATTATTTCATGCAAATGTTGACCTTGACTGCGCCACAAATGGTCCTATTGGACTAAGCGGATAGTCCAATTTTGGCATTTCCATTTTCCGTTTTTGAGTAACAGAGGCCCAATTGCTGCGAACAGCGACGAATCTATAATTGATGGTCATCATTAACACTGGCCGATACAGCTGCGATATTTTCTTCAGTTCGCACTCTACGTATGCGTGTTGGTGGTTTAATGTCCAACAATGTAAATTTGGTGCGAAATTTAGTCACAATAGCCAGAATAGCCGCTTCAGTGGGTCGATTAAACTGAACATAAAATGGAAGCGCGCGATGAACTTTCTTGACAGAGCAAGCATTTTGGTAATAAAATTCAATAATTTGCAAGCGTTGTTCGTTTTTAAGACGATTCATGGATAAATTATAGACCAAACTGAAGATGTTTGACAGTGAAACAAAACACGAAACGTGCGTCAACTGTTTAAACCAGTGTTGCCAAAGAGATAATAGCTAAAAAATCACCCTTTACATACCAATAAGACTGTGGAACAAAATGAAGCTGTTTGTTCGAAAATACATGGAAAGAAGTCTTTATTTTATGGTGTCTTTTCATCGTTTTTAATCGATGCTGATATGTCATGAAATTTGTTTCACTTCATGTCGGCTATAACGTTTAATTATACCCTCCACTAGGGTATTATGTCTTTGTGCATTTGTTTATAATACCTAAAGGGAATTATATCAATGTCCGTCTGTCCATATATTGTTGTAATCAAAGTACAGTTCGCAATTGTTGTCCATCGTAAAAAATAGCTCAAGTAAGTCTCGTGCGTCAGGAACTGGCGCTATTTAATTTGAAGGAAATGGGTTCAGATTTGGATATAGTCCCCGTTTTAACTGTTTTCGCTTTAGAAACCACATATTATACTCGATAAGCTTCAAATTTGGCACAGTACCTTATAATTTTAAGAACATTTATATAATTTAAGAAACAAATGAAAGTGAGCCGGATCGGTTCAGATTTATATACGACCAAAACTCAAAACTTAACTTAAACGACAGCAATAAGTCAAAACTTAAAATTCATTTTAGGGTCAATAGAGTAACTGTCACACAAAACTGTATTATAGGATGGTGGTGTGAATGGAAAAAATATTCTACGTCAAATGTCTCCGTACTAATTAATGTTGAAGATATAATAAATATAGAAATAAAATATGTGTACCAATATGGATATTTTAATATGAAATTATTTTTTTAATTTTTCTTTTAGCTCCTCGTAATTCTATACCGTTATCAAACAATGTCCAGGAGAATGCATACTCTTGCTTTTATTACGCTGTTCAATAGGCGCACTTGCTTGATGAAATCGTTATCCTTTTTCATGGATTGTGCAACATAATCTGGCCAATATAGTTGTTGCTGTGGTCTACTATTTTCAGAGCTCATCTTCTAGTTTAAACCACTGAGGACAGATTTATATCTGATAACCTTGCAGTTTAAGATCTCTAAAATAAAAATGTAATTAGTCCTTAAATGTCGTGAAAAATATGTTTTAGAATATTTTATTTTTCTTTAGGATATTTTAGTTTTTACAACATATACAAGAATACAGAATTGATAGACAACTGGTTCAGAAATTATGTTTTTTTTTTCTTTTCAAAATTATTACAATATATTACCCAAACTCTAACAGAAATATCATATTTGTTTATATTTCGCGACGTGAAAATATTGTTTTATACATTCACAGTACATTCAGGTCTCATTCCATTCTCTATATAATCTCTATTAGAATTTCCGAATCAAAATCAAATAGAAATCAAAATTTGAATGAATAATTGAATGTTCATGAAATGTATTGAAAATAAACAATTAAAATGTATACATACAGTATGTCAAGAATGACTTTACACATACAAAATAAATCAAAAATTTCATCCTTTTTAGCAATAAAATATATGTTTTTTATTTATCACATATATTTCTATACCCTTCACCTCCCTAGGTATACTAACTTTGTCATTCCGTTTGTAACACCTTGAAATATCGACCTGAGATCCTATAAAGTATATATATTCTTGATCGTCATAAAATT
>CANDYM010000418.1:59866-109152 GCA_947397865.1 Polietes domitor
AATCCAACTAGAAACACATATGCAGAAATTAGGTAATATCGGTTGAGATTTAGATATAGCCCCCATTACAAATGTCGCTCCCGATTTTACTTTTGCCGCTCTAGAAACCCCATATTGTACTCGATTATCTTTAAATTTGGCACAACATCTTATAATCCAACTAGAAACACATATGCCCCCATACTAGTGTCGCTTTAGAAACCACATACGCGATTTGACCTTTGCCGCTTTAGAAACCACATATTGTACCCGATTTTCTTTAAATTTGGCACAACAGCTTATAATCCAAGTAAAAAACCTATGGTGAAAGTGGGTAAGATCGGTTCAGATTAAATTATAGCCCAAATACAAATGTTGCTCCCAAATGTTCAACCGATTTTGGTCAAACTATACATATTATATTTCACCTATTTCGTTACAGATTTCAATATACCCCATACAAATGTCCTTTCCGATTTTATATTTTTTGTCATACATATATATTTACAGGATACAAAAATCCTTCCCGATTTCACTTTTTCACCGAATTAAATTGTATTCGGATAGAAAGTGGAGTGTATCATAGAGTCGGCCGCGCCCGACTTTAGCCTTTCCTTACTTGTTTAAACTCGGTTTGATTTAACAAGTATCTACAGGGTTTCTTTAGAATCGGTGTGGCAATACGACTATAATTTTTGATAATTTTTAGGTTGATGTTTTCCTAGTGAAAATCGCAAAAGAAAAGTAAAACCCAAAAAAGAAAATATATTAAATATATTTGACCAATAACGGTAAACTTGTAGGGCTGCCAACAAAAATAGACAGCGATTACCTTTAAAATAAGCCAAAATCGGTTAAACATTTGGGAGCAACATTTGTATAGATAATTTTTTTGTATAGATATATTTATATCTAAATCTAAACCGATCATACCCACTTTCACCATGGGTGTTTTTGGTTGGAATATAAGATGCCAATTTTAAAGAAAATCGGGTACAATTTGTGTTTTATAGATCGGAAAAAGTCAAATCGGGAGCGAAATTTGTATTGGGGCTATATCTAAATCTGAACCGATGTAACCACAGGTGTTTCCAGTTGAAATATAAGGTTTTTTTTGCCAATTTTGAGGAAAATCTGTTAAAATATGTGGATTCTAGAGCGGAAAAGGTCAAATTGGGAGCGAAATTTGTATGGTAGCTATATATTAATATTGAACGATTTTCTTCAAATTAAATAGCGTTCGTCCTTGTCCCGAAAAACTTTGTTGTGCAAAGATTCATTTGGTTCTGGCTACAATTGCGACCTGTAGCGTGATTACAAAAATAGATGGACAGACGGACTTTGCTAAATCGATTCAAAAAGTGATTCTAAGTCGATCGGTATACTTAACAATGGATCTATCTCGCTTCCTTTTGGGTGTTACAAACAAATGCACAAAGACATAATACTGTCGTGGAGTGTATAATGGACTAGAACTTAGGAAAATTTAACTTCGTTTAGCGTTAAAGCAATATTTCCTCATCTCAAGTTCAAACTTTTCTTTGAAAGTACAACATGCCTTGAACTTGATTCTAGTTCAATTTTATTCAAACCAAGTACATATTTACACAAACCGAGGACAAATTGAAGTAAAGAAAATTGTTTGCTTTGCAATGGAAATGGGATAGTTATGCGCGCAGACTACATCCTCTCCTAACCAACTGACAACCCTGCCAGTATGTAGAGTGGGCCATTTAAATTTTTAAATTTGAACTACCGATTACTTTGACTTTGAAAGGTAGAATAACATTCATTTATAATTTTATTTTCAGGTTTATGTTTGACATTTGCAAAATGGAACTTTATACGCACGAACAAAATTGGGAAATATTAAAAACTTCCTTCCAATGTAGTGAGTAAAAAGAAATTTACGTGGAAAATGTTCGAGAAGAGATTGGCCGTCAGCCTTCATGAAGCTCATTCTCATCTCGGTGGCTATGTCACATAGCACAACTGTTCAGAGAACCCAAACATGACTATAGAGAAGCCAATGCATCCATAACGAGTCACTGTTTGGTGTAGATTTTGGACTGCTCTGAAAAATTGGGTTGATCGGATGAGGTACTGCCTAGCCAGTCGGGGTAGTCATATGAATGATATTGTGTTCCATTAATAAATGACCAGGTTCAACCTTTCCAATAAAAACAATTTGAAAAAAGAGTCAGTACTTTTTTATAGCCGATTTTAATTTATGGTTTTAAATGGTCCATCTTATAGTACATCCTCCTATTAACAGTCGAGGCTCGGACTACCGACCTTGGGCGGCATAACCCTCAATATGTGTATAACCTTCTGAGTCGTTGCTGCCAATCCAGTTTAAGAATCGGATGTTGCATCCCAATCAGTAACTCATCAAATAACTACCGAACGACTACACAGATGACTACATTTAGCTTCAAGAAATTGACAAGATTTGGACCATGAAATGTCCGTACGCTTATTGAATCTGGGAATTGAAAGAGCCATGTGATAACAAGGTATTGGAAGAAGTATTGGAACCTGTTAAATTGTATTCGGGCCATTTGTAAATAAATTTGCATTCTATTAAATACAGATGAAAAATGGTCTTGAGCCAGGACAATGCCCCAGTTCAAATTAAATATTGATTACAGACCAAAAAATACAAATGAAAAAACAAGTAAGGAAGGTTAAAGTTGGGCGTGGCCGCAATATGATACCCTACACTTAGTCATTATATCGGGTGATTTTTTAAGAGCTTGATAACTTTTTTTTTTTAAAAAACGCATAAAATTTGCAAAATCTCATCGGTTCTTTATTTGAAACGTTAGATTGGTCCATGACATTTACTTTTTGAAGATAATTTCATTTAAATGTTGACCGCGGCTGCGTCTTAGGTGGTCCATCCGCTTAGTCCAATTTTGGCATTTCCACGTTTTTGAGTAACAGAGACCCAATTGGTGCGAACGGCGACGAATCGAAAATTGGTGGTCATCATTAACACTGGCCGATACAGCTGCGATATTTTCTTCAGTTCGCACTCTACGTAAGCGTGTTGGTGGTTTAATGTCCAACAATGTAAATTTGGTGCGAAATTTAGTCACAATAGCCCGAATAGCCGCTTCAGTGGGTCGATTAAACTGACCATAAAATGGAAGCGCGCAATGAACTTTCTTAACAGAGCACGCATTTTGATAATAAAATTCAATAATTTGCAAGCGTTGTTCGTTTGTAAGACGATTCATGACGAAATGTCAAAGCATACTGAGCATCTTTCTCTTTGACACCATGTCTGAAATCCCACGTGATCTGTCAAATACTAATGCATGAAAATCCTAACCTCAAAAAAATCACTCTTTATATATTATATTATATCTGAACCGATCTATCCTCTTTTTAACAGAGCTGTTCTTAGTTGAAATATAAGCTGTTTTGCCAAATTTGAAGAAACTCTGTCAAAGTCTGTGGTTTCTAGAGCGGAAATAGTGAAATCGGATGAGACATTTGTATGGGAGCTATATATAAATCTGAACCGATCTATCCTATTTTTACTAGAGCTGTTCTTAGTTGAAATACAAGTTTTTTTGCCAAATTTGAAGAAAATCTGTCAAAGTTTGTGGAAAGAAAGAGTAAAATTGGATGAGACGTTTGTATGGGAGCTATATATAAATCTGAACCGATCTATCCTATTTTTACCAGAGCTGTTTTTATTTTAAATGTAAGTTTTTTTTGCCAAATTTGAAGAAAATCTGTCAAAGTTTGTGGTTTATAGAGCGGAAAGAGTCAAATCGAATGAGACATTTGTATGGGAGCAATATATATAAATCTGAACCGATCTATCTTTTTTTTACCAGAGCTGTTCTTAGTTGAAATATAAGCTGTTTTGCCAAATTTGAAGAAAATCTGTCAAAATTTGTGGCTTCTAGAGCGGATAAAGTAAAATCGGAAGCAAAATTTGTATGGGAGCTATATCTAAATCTGATTTGCTTCAAATTAAATAGCGTTCGTCCATATCCCATAAAACTTCGTTGTGCAAAGTTTCATTTAGTTCTAACAACAATTGCGACCTGGACTTTGATTACAAGAATAGATGGACAGACTGACGGAAGGACATCGCTAAATCGCCTCAAAAAGTGATTCTAAGTCGATCGGTATAATAAACGATGGGTCTATCTCGTTTCTTTTTTAGGTGTTACAAACAAATGTACAAAGACATTATGCCCTGTGGTGTAGGGTATAAAAAACGAATTCATATTATTTTGACTTGGAAAAAATTGGTAAAAGAAGGTACTTCGAATTTTAAACAGATCCATGGACAAATTTAACCGACCTAGTACTACTTCCGCCCTTCACTTTTGTTCAAAGTACTCTTATAACAACGTCAGGTGACAAAGATAATTTTCCAAAGTAAATGATGACATTACCAACATAGACATAACATAAAACAAGTAAGGAAAGGCTAAAGTCGGGCGGGACCGGCTCTATGATACACTCCACTTTCAATCCGAATACAATTTAATTCGGTGAAAAAGTGAAAACGGGAAGGATTTTTGTATCCTTTGTTGTATGTGTTTGACAAAAAATTTTAAATCGGAAAGGACATTTGTATGGGGGTATATTGAAATCTGGAACGAAATAGGTGAAATATAATATGTATAGTTTGGCCAAAATCGGTTAAACATTTGGGAGCAACATTTGTATTTGCGCTATATCTAAATCTGAACCGATCTTACCCACTTTCTGCATAGGTGTTTCTAGTTGGATTTTAAGATGTTTTGCCAAATTTAATGAAAATCTGATACAATATGTCGTTTCTAGAGCGGAAAATGTAAAATCGGGAGTGACATTTGTATGGGGGCTATATCTAAATCTGAACCGATTTCCTCCAAATTCAATACCGATGGTCCTTGGCCAGAAAAAAATAACTTCTGCCAAGTTTCATGACAATCGGACAACAATTGCGACCTGTAGAGTGCGAACAAGCTTTGATGGACAGCAGACGGACAGACAGACAGACATCGTTAAATCGACTCAGCTGGTGATTCTAAGCCTAAAGGTGATCTAAAGGTGGGTCTAGCTCGATTATTTCTTGGTGTTACAAACATTTGGCGCGAAAGTAACTTATAATACCCTAGCCCACGAAGTGGTGTAGGGTATAAACACAACTGAGACATTATCGTTCTTACGAAAAGGAAACATTTTTTGTTGGTCTTTGCTCAACCAGGGACAAACGGTTGTTTGCAGGTCCTTTCACTACTCACTAGTTTGGAAGTCCGTAACACCCACATTTCTCTATAAGACTGCGTGTTATGTTTTCTCTATATTTTCATATCAGACACTTTTCATATTGCCGAGAACTCTTATCATATTAAAATGACACTCAGAGTTGACATGTCATTATAATGAAAGAAGAAACACAGAGTGGGAAAGGTCAAGTGATAAATAAATAACAGTAAAGTTTCACAGGAAAACAACATGTCGTAAGAGAAGCACATTATTAGCTACTGTTGTTACTCAGACAACAGAAGGACATTAACTACACAGGCCTTAATGTTGTTTGGTAGGGTGAGGAAAACGAAAAGATTTGTATGTGTCCTTTGATGAACAAAAACATGTATATAACTGCTTTTATACACGACATTTATTTTACGTCAAATCACTGTTCTTGAACAAAAAAACTATTTTGAGGTCAAAGTTCATTTTCCACAAAAACTAACTTTACAAGATATGAACATTTATTTAATTTTCTTCTAATATGTCTCATGTATTAGTTATATTTCTTGTGAAGATTGTGTATGAAATGAAGATAAATGACCCTTCTCAAACCAATTATTTATATTGGGACATTTTGAAATCCTACTCCATATGATGCAAAATGTTCTATCAACGTTGTGAACTGTCTTTACTAGTCCTTACTTACTTGATTAGTTAGACGTTTGTCAACTGTACATCTTGTATGTTGACCTTTCACTATGTATATCCTCCTCAAAGGTTTACGACTTTGTGTATTTGTTTGTAACATCCAAAGGGAAGATAAATTGACCAAACGATTAATATACCGAACATTGACGACTATTGTTGTTATGACTATATGATATCCTCCACTTTCTACCCCATTACAAATGAATCCGTGAAAGTGTTATCGGTGACGATATCGGGAAATATGTGATCTCTACAGCGAAACAGTCTAATCGAGAGCGAAATTTATATGGGAACTATAAATAAATCTGAACCGTTCTAACCCACTTTCACCACATATGCTTCTAGTTGATTTATAAGGTACTGTGTAAAAGTCGAAGAAAATCGGTTAAAATATTTGGTCTCTAGAGCAAAAAAGTTAGATCGATAACCAAATTTGTATGGAAGCTATATAAAAATTTTACCCGATCTGACTCACTTTCACCGTAGATGCTGCTAGTTGAAATATAAGGTGATGTGGCAGATTTGCAGATAATGGGTTAAAATTTATGTTTTCTAGAGCCAAAAAAGATAAATCGAGAGCGAACTTTGTATGGAAGCTGTATCTGAAGCGATTTGCTTCAAATTAAATTGCGTTCGTCCTTGGTCCGCGAAACTGGCTTGTGTCAATTCTTGTTCGGATTCGATTACAAAAATATACAGACGGAAATTGCTAAATCGACTCAGAAAATGATTCTAAGCAGATGTGAATAATAAACGTTTCTCTCGTTTCATTTTGAGTGTTACAAACATATGCACAAAGTTTAAATACCATAGTGGAGGGTATGACAACACTTAATTGCGAACGTAAACAATTATTATTTAGGAAGTAGATATGTCACTCCCGATTTTAATTTTTCTCAACATTCTTGAACTGATATTCGATTTTGGCAAATTCCACAAAAAGTTGTCAAGAAAACTTTCAATTCCTCAGATACTGGAAGTTGAGAATTGATAAAGAACAATTACGCCGTGCGACAATCCAAAAACTCTGGATGGTGGTATTATTTTTTCTGGTACGTATTGTCGAGTAAAACCAAAATATTGACTTACGGGTAATACTGGTTTTCGTACAGTTTTGACGACTTTTAAAGATTGTTATTGAACGTTAATTTGTAAAATTATGACTGATGGGAACAGGAATGACCAAAACTTGTATAATTAATCAATTACCAATAGATTTATAAAACGAAAGCGCATTTTACACCCTACTAATTGTGTTATTTAAATAAATTTAAAACTTTGCCAAAGTTGAAAAAGGGTTAAAAATTGTTTTAAAATCTGGACAAAATCATACTGCTGTCTTAAGTTTTCCTAAATATCGATCAAAAGTTCAAGATTTCTTCATTTCAAATCCGATGAGAAAGTGAAAATCAGTTGGCAACCAGTTTAGTTACAGGCTTCTAAGTGTGCAAAGGTACGAAAAGTCGGTTTTACCCGTAACTAAAGATTTTGGGGGTATCCGGGTAATTTCAAATACAGATTCTTGTTCTACTCGACAATACCTACAAGACAAATAATATCACTTCCCTGAGTTTTCTTCATCATTCTTTTTTGCGTCACAGTGTTCTCTTTGCGAACCTATGCAACTCCACTCTTTATAACCTTCAATAGGGTATCACGTCTTTATGCATTTGTTTGTAATACAAACAAGTAAGGAAAGGCTAAAGTCGGGCGGGGCCGACTATATGATACACTCCACGTTCTATCCGAATACAATTCAACTCGGTAAAAAAGTGAAAACGGGAAGAATTTTTGTATGTTTCCTAATCATAGGCTAATATTACCTGGCCAAATTTTTCAAATCGGAAATATTTATATCAGTGCTATATCCAAACATGGAATATAGTGACACAATAAGTTCATCCAGTACAAATATAACGTGTTAAGCTCATTTTGTGAAAATTCGTGCTTTCTGGTGCAGAAATATCCGAAATTTGTATGGGAAATTTTTGGGGCGAAATTTGTATGGGAGCTATATGTAAATCTGAACCGATGACCCATTTTCACCATGGGTGTTTCCAGTTTAAATATGAGATATTTTGAAGGATTTGAAGGAGATCTATTTAAATATGTGGTTTATAGAGTGGAAAAAGTCAAATCGGGAGTGAAATTTGTGTGGGAGCTACATAGAAATCTGAACCGATCTGACCCATTTGCGTCATGGCTGTTTAAAGAACAAATATAAGATATTTCGCCTAATTTGATGAGGATCTGTTAAAATATGTGAAATTTTAATGGGAGCTATATATAAATCTGAACCGATCTTACCTATTTTCACCATGGTTGATTCTAGTGGAAATATAAGATGTTTTGCCAAATCTGAAGATAATATGATACAGTATGTGGTTTCTAGAGGGGAAAAAGTCAAATCGGGAGCGAAATTTGTATGGGAGCTATATATAAATCTGAACCGATCTAACACATGTTTACCACAGGTGTTTCTAGTTCAACTATAAGATGTTTTGCTAATTTTGAAGAAAATCTGTTGAAATATGTGGTATCTAGAGTGAAAAGGGTCAAATCGGGAGTTAAATTCGTATGGGGGCTATATCTAAATCTGAACCGATTTTCTTCAATTAAGTAGCGTTCGTCCTTGTGCCGAAAAACTTCGTTGTGCAAAGTTTCGTTTGGTTCTGGCTACAATTGCGACATGTATCGTGATTACAACAATAGATGGACAGACAGACGGACATTGCTAAATCGACTCAGAAAGTGATTCTAAGCCGTTCGGTATAATTAGCAATGGGTCTATCTCCCTTCTTTTTGAGTGTTACAAACAAATGCAAAAAGACATAATACTCTCGTGGAGTGTATAAAAAGGAAATGAGATAGACCCATCGTTTTTAATACAGATCGGCTTAGAATGACTTTCTGAGTCGATTTAACAATGCCCGTCTGTCTGTCCATCCGTCAGTCTGCCCATCTATTCTTGTAATCAAAGTACAGGTCGCAATTACTACCCGATCCTTAGAAAAATTAGCACAATTAAGTTTACAATCCAGGGACTGCCGCTACTTAATTTGACGCCAATCGGTCCAGATTTTGATATAGCCACAATATTATTGACCTTTTGCGCTCACAAAATCATATATTTTAACAGATTTTCCTCAAATTTGGCACAACATTTTATATTTCAACTAGAAACATCTCGGTCGAAAATCAGTCAAGTCGCTGTTAACAGATTTTCTTCAAATTTTGCACAATAACTCATATTCAAACTAGAAACATCTGTGGTGAAAGTGGCCCATATCGGTTCAGATTTATATATAGCTCCCATACAAATTGCGCACCCGATTTGTCTTTTTCAGATCAAGAAACCACATAATTCAACCGATTTTGACCAAACTTGGCACAATGCATTATATTGCAACTATAAACATCTACGGTGAAAGTGGGTCAGTTCGGGTCAGATTTATATACAGCTGCTAAATATATTGCCCTCAGGATTTGACGATTTCCGCTCTCGAAACAATATATTTTGACAGATTTTTTTTCAAATTTGCAATAACACTTTATACAGGGTGCACCAAAAGTCGCGCCTGCGTGTAAAAATTGAATAACTTTTTTGTTTATTATTATTTTTTATTGATTTTTTTTAAATATAATATTATCTTTGTATGACCTAAATTTTAATTATGAAAAATAATGTCAGAGAGATGACCACCATTTTCATCGATGCACAATTGGGCTCTTAAACAGGCGTTTTGCATAACTGCATGCAAGGTTTCAGGCTCTATTGCCCTGATCTCAGCTTCAATGTTGTTCTTTAGCTGCTCTATAGTTTGAGGCTTGTTTACATACACTCGTTCTTTGAGATAACCCCATAGAAAATAATCCGGGGCAGTTAAATCCGGTGAACGTGCTGGCCAATTAAATTCTGAATTTTTTGAGATAATTCGGTCGTCAAAAATTTCATTTAAAAGCTTCATTGTGGCACGGGCCGTGTGTGCTGTTGCTCCATCCTGCTGAAACCACTTGTTGGCTGCCTCAGGGCGTACAAAATTATTAAGCATAGCGCGATATCTGTCCCCATTCACCGTTACTGTATTACCAACTTCATCCTCGAAGAAGTAGGGCCCTATAACTCTTTCTGATGTCACTCCACACCATACTGTACACTTGAGGGGGTGCAATTGACGCTGGTGAACAACTCTGGGATTTGCAGTACCCCAAAATCGCATATTTGGTTTATTTACGTATCCATTTAGATGAAAATGTGCTTCATCACATCATTATTAAATTGTAAAATTAATCAGTAAAATTGAGCGCCCATTGGAAAAGTAAAATTCTACCACTTTCGTTCGTTGCTCAGTCGTTAAATTTTGCATGGTGGTAAAACACGAATCGATGAATAAAATCTGGAAAAAAAAATAAAAAATATTAATAAACAAAAAAGTTATTCAATTTTTACACGCAGGCGTGACTTTTGGTCCACCCTGTATTTGAAGTAGAGACATTTCCGGTAAAAATGGGTCAAATCGGTTCAGGTTTACAAATATTAAAATGTTTGTGCTCTAAAGACTACATAAATAAACCGATTTTGATCAAATTTGGTACAATACCTTGTAATTGAAAAACATCTATAGTGAAAATGGGTCAAATCACTTTTTTGCTCTATACATAGTTTAACAGATTTTGATCAGAACTGAACAGAACATTCTAAAATATACACTTTCCAAAATCCTCACCTAATTGAAAAGCAAGGGCGTAGAAAGTGAAGGGTATCATATAGTCGGCCCCGTCCGACTTTAGCCTTTCCTTACTTGTGTTTCCATTGTATTTAACAAACATTTGAATAAAGAATTTCAATTGACTAAATTACATGTTAATACATGTGCATGCTCGGCATTATATTTTTGTTCTGTCTTGAGTAGTAGATGTTCACTTTTGCAACAACTGTGGCAAGTAATGTGCTTTAAATTTTTTAAATGTTTCATAGACATTTTCGCTTGTGCTGATGTGTCGAACGTAAAACTGGATTTATTTCAGAAAAAAGAAAGCAAAATATTAAAAGATAGATGGAGAGTGTGTGAGAAAATAAACCTGAAACTAGCCCTTTTTCCAGAGATCTTATACAGACCAAGATTAGAAAAAAGGCTCCTTAGCATGTGAAGTTATTTGGAGTAACATTAGATTGTGAACAGTTCGTTTTCATTAAAACGAGAAATATTGTTTGTTTACAAATTTTAGGTTGTCGTGATTTGATTTGTAACAATTAAAAATGTCATATAAGTTGATTTTATTTATTACAATAATTGATTCCAAAAAATTGATTTTTATCAACTAATCACATTAACACCCATTTTCATGTAGATCCTTTGCTTGAAAACTAACATGTTAAGGTAGCCATTTCCACTTTTGGTCTGTATAAGCTCTCTGCTTTTTTCCATAACTCTTATTTTCTCGTCTTTTTGTGCCACATTAAACGGCTTAAATGTCCCCATGGGGATTTGGCGGAATGGTTTATAAGAGCATCCCACACATCAAACAGAGGCTTATACACAGCGGTACCAACTCCAAGGAGTGTGTGTATGCACACAAGATATACTTGTGTGTGTTGAAGAAGAAATTGAGAAAGAGCCACAACAGAAACATACGTTAAATGAAGAGAGCACAAATGATACTCTTGAGGCCAACCAGGAGGGAACAATGAACCTGAAATACGGAAATACTTGTACGCACAAAAGCTTACATTAACACACATGTATAGTAGGCTGGGTCACCGTCCATACAAATGGAGAAACAAGTTCCAGTCACCCCACGAAAATAAAGTATGGATTGTTTAATGATGATTTGCAAAATATTTCGTTCCCAGATCAAGCCATCTCACACTGGTCCCAAATCCATTTTTTATGGCATAAAGTCGAAAAATAAACATACAGTCTTGTAATTTTGCACATTTGCTAGACATATCATACGCAAAAAATAAACAAGTAAGGAAAGGCTAAAGTCGGGCGGGGCCGACTATATAATACCCTACACCACTCCCTGCGTATGTACCTCGTCAGGTATTTCATGGGAGTAATTTTATGTAGTTCATATAAATTACTATAAATTCATCTTTAGTCATATTTAACGTATATGGTTAATAATATGGTAATTGACCCAATTATCCGACAGACAAATACAAATTATACAGTAGTAATAGGATGAATCGGACCGACATTTGAAAGGAGGCCTATAACATAACTTGGGGCCTGGTCCAAAACATGGGCCTATATATTTCTCATTCACGGTAGGTATTCCTAGTTAAAAAATATCATGATATGCAAAATTTGATGAAGATACGATGTAAGATATAGTTTCTGGAGCTGTAATAGATCAGAATGGGGCCCCATTTGGCTTATACCAAAGTATGGACATATTGGCATCTCCCAAACAAGTAAGGCTAAAGACGGGCGCACTTTCTATCTCTTTACAATTCAATTCGGTAAAAAAGTGAAATCGGGAAGGATTTTTGCATCCTGTAAATGTATGTGTTTGACAAAAATTTTAAATCGGAGACGACATTTGTATGGGGGTATATTGAAACCTGGAACGATGTGACCCGCTTTCACCATGTATGTTTATAGGTGAAATATAATATGTAAAGTTTGGCCAAAATCGGATAAACATTCGAGAGCAACATTTGTATGAGGGTTATATCTAAATCTGAACCGATCTTATCCACTTTCACCATAGGTGTTTCTAGTTCGATTATAAAATGTTGGGCCAATTTTAAAGAAAATCAGGTACAATATGTGGTTTCTAAAGCGGAAAAAATGAAATAGGGAGCGACATTTGTATAGGGGCTATATCTAAATCTGAACCGATCTTACCCAAATTCTGCATAGGTGTTTCTAGTTGGATTATAAGACGCTGTACCAAGTTTAAAGAAAATCGGGTAAAATATGTGGTTTCTAAAGCGGAAAAAGTCAAATCGGGAGCAACATTTGTATAGGGGCTATATCTAAATCTGAACCGATCTTACCCACTTTCAGCATAGGTTTTTCTAGTTGGATTATAAGATGTTGTACCAAGTTTAAAGAAAATCCAGTAAAATATGTGGTTTCTAAAGCGGAAAAAGTCAAATCGGGAGCGACATTTGTATAGGGGATATATATAAATCTGAACCGATCTTACCCCAATTCTGCATAGGTGTTTCTAGTTGGATTATAAGATGTTGTACCACATTTAAAGATAATCGGGTAAAATATGTGGTTTCTAAAGCGGAAAAAGTCAAATCGGGAGCAACATTTGTATAGGGGCTATATCTAAATCTGAACCGATCTTACCCACTTTCAGCATAGGTTTTTCTAGTTGGATTATAAGATGTTGTACCAAGTTTAAAGAAAATCCAGTAAAATATGTGGTTTCTAAAGCGGAAAAAGTCAAATCGGGAGCGACATTTGTATGGGGGCTATATCTAAATCTGAACCGATCTTACCCAAATTCTGCATAGGTGTTTCTAGTTGGATTATAAGATGTTCTACCAAGTTTAAAGAAAATCGGGTAAATATGTGGTTTCTAAAGCGGAAAAAGTCAAATCGGGAGCAACATTTGTATAGGGGATATATATAAATCTGAACCGATCTTACCCAAATTCTACATAGGTGTTTCTAGTTGGATTATAAGATGTTGTACCACATTTAAAGATAATCGGGTAAAATATGTGGTTTCTAAAGCGGAAAAAGTCAAATCGGGAGCAACATTTGTATGAGGGCTATATCTAAATCTGAACCGATCTTACCCACTTTCAGCATAGGTTTTTCTAGTTGGATTATAAGATGTTGTGCCAAATTTGAAGAAAATCGGGTACTATATGTGCTTTATAGGGCGGAAAAAGTCAAATCGGGCGCGACATTTGTATGGGGGCTATATCTAAATCTGAACCGATCTTACCCAATTTTTGCATATGTATTTCTAGTTGGATTATAAGATGTTGTGCCAATTTTAAAGAAAATCGGGAACAATATGTGGTTTCTAAAGTGTAAAAAGTGAAATCGGGAGCGACATTTGTATGGAGGCTATATCTAAATCTGAACCGATTTCCTCCAAATTCAATACCGATGGTCCTTGGCCAGAAAAAATAACTTCTGCCAAGTTTCATGAGAATCGAACGACAATTGCGACCTGTAGAGTGCGAACAAGCTTAGATGGACAGCAGACGGACGGACGGACAGACGGACAGACAGACATCGTTAAATCGACTCAGCTGGTGATTCTAAGCCGATCCGTATACTTAAAGGTTTGTCTAGCTCGATTATTTCTTGGTGTTACAAACATTTGGCGGAAAACTAATTTATAATACCCTAGACCACGAAGTGGTGTAGGGTATAAAAATAAATTGGGCCGATCGGACCACCACCTCCCATATAAACTCAATATATAACCAACATAATTATAACCCTGTATTGGTACAGGGTGACCAAAAACAAAATTTTATGAAAGCTTAAAAGAATGAAGAGTTGTTTATTTTGGTGAAATTTGTTTTTCTAAACATTATTACAAAAGCAAAATATAGCATACAAATAGTATACTTTAAACTGCAATTTAATTAATTATTTCAAGAAATAAAGTAAAATGTATACCATTTTAAAGGTACTTTCAATACATTTTAAATAAAATATTGATGGGTCTCGTACACAAAACTAATTCAGAGATATAATCATATATATGTCTATGGCTAATCACAAACTGTGCTAAAATAAAATTACAATTTTTGGAGTTTGCCGAAAAATGCTGACGAGATATTAATTCCACCATAAACTACAACCTCAGACGAACATATTCACATTTACACTTTGAGTCAAGTTGAGTCATACATATAACTTTTGGTTCACGACATTTATAGATTATTTTCTCTACAATTCACAAAATTACAATACCTATGAATACTTACAAGACCACAATAATCATAAAATGTTAAATATAATTTTTCAACTACTAACTCTTGCCTCAATTTTCATAATATAGTCACTTTATTATTTTCTTCTTAAGTCTTGATTTTAATTAATTTGTAAAACTGCTTTATATCAAAATTAATCCCACTTTTTTTGAACCGCAAAGTTTAAGTACCATTCAGGCTTGTGGTGTTGCCACCTAATTTTCTTGATTGCTTGGAGTGTTGCCATAATGAAAATATATACACATTTACCACTTTCCAATTTTATTTTTTTTGAATTTCTGCCAAAAAAATGGATTTGGGACCATAGTGCATCTGTGAGCTAAACGCTTCCGGTGTATTTTTTTGTGTTATATTTTTTCCAAAAATTTTTCTTAAATAATAGACCCTTGAAAGCACTTTAAATAAAAATTTTGGTTCTTGTCCTAGAGTAACTTATTTGTCGAAGTATTGGATATTTGTAGTAATTTTTTGTGGATTTTCACTGTGACGACCGAAAACTTTTTCGCATTTGGTGGTAGTATTTTATAAAAAATTAATAGCTGCAGTCAATACCTTTCGAATGATGAACATCGGAATGAAATTGACGCCGCAGCTCTAATTTTTGTAAAAAGTGTTTGAAAATGTTTACTATGAAAACTAGGGTTTGCATTTTCCCGTACTTTAAATTTCCCAGGAAACGGGAATTATTTTTTCAATTTCCCGGGATCCCGGGACAGCACGGGAAATCGTCAACATACTGTTAACCATGAGTTAAGCTTATTTTTTCCAAAGAAACATTCACATTTTATTAAAGTAAAATAAATATATATTTCACAACGAAACTGTTACAGAAGATCAATTCAAAGATATTTTCAAGTTTCAAAATTAATAATTATTTTATGGGAAAATGTGTACGCGACGGAGAACGATCGTTCACATTATTAGTGAATATAGCATTAAATGAAATGTTTGTTCTTTGTCCTGTCGCTTCAAAAACTTTAAATTCTTTACTTTTGGCGTTCGGATACACGCCCAAAATCTATTTTCCCGGATTTTAATTTTTTTCATATGAAGCTTGACAGGAAAAATCTGAAAAAATTTTTGAGTCTACCGCAATATTTGACGTACCTGATTAAAAGTTATGTTATCTAAATTTTAATTTTAAATTAAATTTAATTTTAATTTTAAATTAAAGTTATGTTATCTAAATATATGTGAATAATATGTAAAATTTCCTACTGAATTCCAGCGGGATTCCCGTACGAATTTCCCGGGATACGGGAAATGAAATCTGTGCGAATTCCCGGGAATATTCCCGCGGGAAATCCCAGGATTCAAACCCTAATGAAAATCATCACCTGCACTAAATTAGTTCACAAAAATGGAGTCAGTGATGTCATTTTTCGTCCATTATTCAATATTTAGGCATCATATGTGAATAATATGTAAAATTTCCTACTGAATTCCAGCGGGATTCCCGTACGAATTTCCCGGGATACGGGAAATGAAATCTGTGCGAATTCCCGGGAATATTCCCGCGGGAAATCCCAGGATTCAAACCCTAATGAAAATCATCACCTGCACTAAATTAGTTCACAAAAATGGAGTCAGTGATGTCATTTTTCGTCCATTATTCAATATTTAGGCATCATTCGAAAGGTATTGATTCCTCCTATTTATTTTTCATTGCACCTTTTACAAAATGTTTCCAAGAAATATGAGTTTTTAGCAGTCACCTTGAAAATACCAAAAAAATCTGTATAAACGCCCAATAATTCATCCAATGAGTTTATCTAAGACAAGAATAAACAAGTAAGGAAAGGCTAAAGTCGGGCGGGGCCGACTCTATGATACACTCCACTTTCTATCCGAATACAATTCAATTCGGTAAAAAAGAGAAAACGGCAAGGATTTTTGTATCCTGTAAATGTATGTGTTTGGCAAAAAATGTTAAAGGAATGGGAAAGGACAATTGTATGCGGTTATACTGAAACCTGGAACGAAATAGGTGAAATATATAATATATATAGTTTTAGCCAAAATCGGTTAAACATTTGGGATCGACGTTTGTATTGGAGCTATATCAAAATCTGAACCGATCTTTCCCACTTTCACCTAAGGTGTTTTGTTGTATTATAAGATGTTGTCAAATTTAAAGAAAATCGAGTACAATATGTGGTTTCTAGAGCGGAAAAAGTCAAATCGGAAGCGACATTTATATGGGGGCTAAATCTGAACCGATCTTATCCAATTTTTGCATAGGTGTTTCTAGTTGGATTATAAGATGTTGTGTCAAATTTAAAGAAAATCGAGTAAATCGAGAAAATCTAGAGCGGAAAAAGTCAACTCGTGACCGACATTTGTATGAGAGCTATATCTAAATCTGAACCGATCTGACCGATTTTCACCGTCGCTGTTTTCACTTCAATTATAGGATACTGTGCCAAATTTGAAACAAATCGAGTGAAATATGTGGTTTCTAGAGCGGAAAAAGTTAACTCGGGAGCGACATTTGTATGGGAGCTATATCTAAATCTGAACCGATCTGACCGATTTTCACCGTCGTTGTTTTCACTTCAATTACAGGGTACTGTGCCAAATTTGAAGCAAATCGAGTGAAATATGTGGTTTCTAGAGCGGAAAAAGTCAAATCGGGAGCGATATTTGTATGGGGGCTATATCTAAATCTGAACCGATCTGACCGATTTTCAACGTCGCTATTTTCACTTCAATTATAGGGTACTTTGCCAAATTTGAAGCAAATCGAGTGAAATATGTGGTTTCTAGAGCGGAAAAGGTCAAATCGGGAGCGACATTTGTATGGGAGCTATATCTAAATCTGAACCGATTTGCTTCAAATTAAATAGCGTTCGTCCTTGATCTACAAAACTTACTTGTGCCAATTTTTGTTAAGATCGGACTATAATTGCGACCTGTAATTTGATTACAACAATAGATGGACAGACAGACAGACGGACAGACAGACGGACATTGCTAAATCGACTCAGAAAGTGATTCTAAGCCGATCTGTATAATAAACGGTGGGTCTAACTCGTTTCCTTTTGGGTGTTACAAACAAATGCACAAAGACATAATACTCTCGTGGAGTGTATAAAAATTTTATTTAAAGTGCTTTCAAGGGTCTATTAACTCAGAAAAAAATTTTGGGCAAAAATGCAACATAAACAAAAATACACGGGAAAACATGATTTTTAGAGGTGTTTTTAGCTCAGCTATTTAGATTAGCTATTTTGTCATTAAACAATCCAATCTTCATTTCTGGGGGGTGACCGCTGCAATTTATTTTCGTGACTCATCCTAATAATATATAACTAAAATATAATATATATAACGTGCGGATGTACTACAAAAAATTGTGAAAATTGAAAATATTTTCAAGGGTGCAACAACGCACTACTACTCCAGTTACTTATGTTCACGTTCGCTTTCCCAGCTTTCTGTGGTTGAAATTTGAATGCTAAAAATGGGGGGGAATTCATTTTTTTAATGCATTTTGTGTGTATTAACGAGCATGAGAGCTACATATGCGTGAATGCATATTCTTATGCAACCAAAATGTAAATTAATTAAAAATTCTTTTTAATAATATTTTTACTGTGGGTAACATGAAAAATGTTGTAAGAGTAAGAGCCACTCTTACATGTGCATTCGGTGCATGCGTAGATATGAATAAAATGCTTGCATTTCCGATACACACATACATGTATAAGCCGACGATGCAGGTACAATCTTTTCAAAGTAATTAAAATGCATTTCACACTTCAATTTAGTTAACTTTTAAATAAAACTAAGAATATAAATAAAGTCTTTTACGATTCTTTGAATCTTATAAGAATTTCTTGCAATTATATAGACGCTTACTTGTGCTTATTTACGGTCTATGCGAAGCAGTTACTGTGGAAAATCTCAAAGAGAATATCGCACAAAGTAAGAACTCTCGAAGCGCAAAGTTCATCATCAGAACGTTTCAAAAAGCCGTCCAAAATGAAGTCTCTGACTTGAACGCCATCGCTTTCAAAATGTAATGGAATAGCCGTAACAAATATTAATAAAGTAAGAAAAGCTAAAGTCGGACGGCCGACTAGTGTTATATCTATCTGAAATATAAAGCAACATAAAACAACAATAACTAAAAGGAATGAAGTAGAAAACTCTGGGAAAAAGAAGAATATGTTATTGAAAATTCCCAGGCAGGCAGGTTTTGTGTACCTTAACGCACTTATAACCCTAAAACGTAGTAGTTTATCAACCGATTTCAGTTTCTTAACAAATTTGTATTTTTCGCCATATCCAATTTTGGGAAACAATAGTGAACTTTGTTACACAGGTTTAGTGGGGAGTATAACGATACTTTGTTTTTTTTACAAACAAGTTACAAAGGGTGATTTTTTAGCTATTATCTTTTTTGCAACACTTGTCTAAACAGCTGACGCACGTTTCGTGTTTTGTTTCACTGTCAAACATCTTCAGTTTGGTCTATAATTTAACCATGAATCGTCTTACAAACGAACAACGCTTGCAAATTATTGAATTTTGACCAGAGACGCAGTCAAGGTCAACATTTGCATGAAATAATCCTCAAACATTAAATTATATGGACCGATTCAAATAAAGATATCATGAATTTTTCTGAATTTGTGTTTTTTTTTGAAAAACTTTCCTATAGCTTTTAAAAAACCACCCTTTAGTAGTTTTCACTAACACAAAATAGTTGCAAAAATATAAGCTTTAGCCTTTCCAGTTCACATCTCTCAAAATTATATGAAAGGTCTAATCAAGACTGATAGCCCATTTTTTAAATGGTCGTCATGTCTGTATTTACCGTTTTTATATGTTTTGATGAATTTCAGGTATTTTTGTTAGAACTCATTTGTAAAATTTTTATTTTTGCAACAATTTTGTGTTAGTGAAAACTTCAATAAATCAGCATATTACTGACGAATTGCTAAAAACAAAGTATGGTTTTACTTCTCGCTTAACGTCATTATTAAATAAGTTCACAAGTAGTACGGTTACCTTACAAACAAGTAAAAATGGGGTATAGTTCGGGCGGGCCGAACTTTATATACGCTCCACCATGGATTGCATTCCACAGATTCTGTCGATTTTCGTAGAAGTGCAGTAATATTCCAGAAAAATAGAATTTTTTTAATATAGCCAAACCAAAACAATTACAAATATTGAAACAATAATTTTATATATAAAGATAATATTTACGTTTACACTATATATATCGAAATAATACTTCAAGTCAATTCCACAAATAAATATTCTTATATTTATATTTTCAAAAAACCTTAAATACTATAAATATTGGTAGATAGTGGGGGTACAGTTGGTTGTATTTCCATTCTATTTTAATTCCAAAAGTACTAATTTTCAAAATCCATTATCTCACGTACATAGTGCAAAATAACCTAACTTCATGATTCAAACAATTTTTGCCGTAAAAGTAAAAAATTACGAATTTGAAAAAATCTTTTTATTTGGCATGTCTATGTGGAATGTATAATGCGGCCATTTGGTTGGTACAATTTGTGTCCCCTTTTTCCTATTTTACCCCCATAAGAGTATGACTTTCTAAAATATCTTTATTCTACGTGTCTACGCAATTAGAGGGATGTACATACCGAATTTCATCACTCTAGTTGTAGCCGTTTAGTTGTACTATTTTTATCCCTCTGTACCCTTTGTATCTTTTGAAAGTACGAATTTGAAAAAAAACATTTTATTTTTCGTGTCTACGCAGTCAGAGGAATGTATACATCGAATTTTATAATTCTAGTTGCGGTCATTTGGTTGGTACAATTTGTATCCCATTTTTTCCATGTTAACCCCAAAATGTACGAATTTAGAAAAAATACTTTTATATTATGTATCTACTCAATTAGAGGAATGTGCACAACGAATTTCGTGTTTCTAGCTGTTGTCGTTTGTAATGTAGCATTTTTATCCTTTTTTGCCCCATTTCACCACCTACGAATAAATATCTCTTTATGGTGCGCGTTCTTGTTATAGGGGGATTTTACATACCCAATATCAAGTATGTACAGTAGAGCGTACCAGGTTACAAGTAAAAAAAAAAAGTTCGACGTACACCATCGAATATGAAGTATTATTGAAAGGTAGTTTCAAATTTTTTTTTTTATTTTTTTATGCCGAACGTAGGGGTCGCGCTTTTACATTTTTCTATATAACTTCTGCATTTATAAACGGATTTTAAAGTGTGATACATCGATGTTTTTGTCTCGACGAGGCCGATTTTTTTGAAAATCGACATACTTCCTTAGGAAGAGTTTCATGATTTTATGCGAGCTTTAATTTTCTGATATTAGAGTGGTACATTAGGGTAGTAGCAACTGAGATTTGATGGGAAAGTACCAGAAGGGGGTGCTTGAGCTCAATGACAAAAAAAATCGGCCTCGTCGAGACAAAAACATCGATGTATCACACTTTAAAATCCGTTTATAAATGCAGAAGTTATATAGAAAAATGTAAAAGCGCGACCCCTACGTTCGGCATAAAAGAAATAAAAAAAATTTTTTGAAACTACCTTTCAATAATACTTCATATTCGAAGGTGTACGGCGAACTTTTTTTGAGGTACGCCCTAATGTACAGGCCTACATATCGAAAAAATGCTTAAATTCTATAAAATATTAGGGGTACTTATGGGTATTTTCAGCCCTTGTGAGTGAAAAATGTTTCTCTTTGGAGCGATTTTGCCAAGTTTCATTTATGGAAAATTTGGGCGTCCTTATTCCTTTCGTTTATATGCTAGCGTGCTTTCAACAGACGGACATACGGACATGACAAGATCGTCTTAGAATTTTATGACGATCAAGAATATATATACTTTATAGGGTCTCAGGTCGATATTTCAAGGTGTTACAAAGTGAATGACAAAGTTATTATTTACCCCCATCCTGCAGGTGCAGGGTATACAAATTACCAAATTTGGAAAATGGGGAAAAAATTAAACAAACTGTGTTTGCAGGATAAATACACACAGATTCTTCTTGTGTTAAATAAATACATGTATATATCGTTCGAAAGGATTTTAAATCCGAAGAGAATCGGTCGATAATCCTAAGTTATAGGTTTATAAGTGTGTAAAGGTACGCAAAACCGTTCCTTACCCGTAAATAAAATTATTGTTTGACTCGAAAATAGCCACAAGAAAAATATAAGTTTTGGACTGTCACGTTGTAATCTGAGCAAAACTAGATGTACTTTGAGTTTTCTACACAATTTTCAATTGTAACTTGAAAAATTTGAAATTCAAAAATTCCGTTTTGAAATTCCAGAAATATCAATTAAACTTCAAAACTCGTCATTTGTAATCCAAAATGTAAACAAAACTAGTTAAGCAAACTGTACATTAGGTAGGACATCATTTATTTATTTCTGGAAATTTGGATATTCTGCAGTTTACAAAACAGATTTAGTGAATTGATAAGCAGATATTATTTATAAAGATGTATTTTCGTATATAGTTTAAAACGTTTATCAGCTCAGATAACAAAGTTTAACGGTATATAAGTTATACAAAATTAAATTTTTCCCTAGGATAGGGACAAATGTGTGGGAGGCACTACAAGGTACAAGGTAAAGTATACATATTTTATCGGTTTAAAGTGAAGGTATCAGAATGGGAAATATCGTCCATATTTCAAAAAGTAAAGTCTTTGATATGCGTGGGAGTACTAGAAGGGGTGAGGCAAAATCCTGCATATTTCCTACATTCAAAGTGATTCGCATGCAGAAGAGCCAGTTATTTGTTATCAATTTTATTCATCTCTGTTTTTTGGATATTATTTATTCCATTTTCTCTCTTAGGTTGAGCATCTAGGTTTGTAGTTTATTTGGTACCACGTATCCCCTTAAAAGTTTTTCACGCTGACATTAGTCAGTACCAAATTTCATCTGCCCATCTGCTTGGTCAGAGAGGTGGTACTATATTTATTCCTTTTAACTCCATTTTACCCCCTAAAAGTAGTAAACGGCAGAATATCTAGAAATAGATATATGCTACCTCACCTAATATACATTTTACTTTGTGTACATTTTTGAATTTCAAGTGGAATAATTTTTGAATTTCAAATGATGCCTTTTGAATTTCATAATGAGTTTCAAGTGATGTCTTTCGAGTTACAACTAAATATGGCTTAGAGCGGTGAATAGTTAAATCGGGAAAGGGATCTACACCAAAATATTTACCGATGTGGCCCACAGATATTTCAGAATAAAATAAAACTTATTGTGACAAATTTGACTATGCTATGCATGTTTTTATACAATAGTAAACGACTTCAAGGAATGTAGGGGAACTAAAATTTCCGTAAGTAAATTCTTTTTACTTTACTTTGAATAATTCATTGGAATAACCATCACTTGACATTTCACATCAAAGAGGGTGTCTTAGTATTTTTGTTTTTATACCCTACACCACTTCGTGGAATAGGGTATTATAAGTTAGTTTCGCGCCAAATGTTTGTAACACCAAGAAATAATCGAGCTAGACGCACCTTTAAGTTTACCGATCGGCTTAGAATCACCAGCTGAGTCGATTTAACGATGTCTGTCTGTCCGTCCGTCCGTCCGTCTGCTGGCCATCTAAGCTTGTTCGCACTCTACAGGTCGCAATTGTTGTCCGATTGTCATGAAACTTGGCAGAAGTTATTTTTTCTGGCCAAGGACCATAAGATGTTGTACCAAATTTAAAGAAAATCGGTTAAAATATGTGGTTTCTAAAGTGGAAAAAGTCAAATCGGGAGCGACATTTGTATGGGGGCTATATCTAAATCTGAACCGATCTTACCCAAATTCTGCATAGGTGCTTCTAGTTGGAGTGTAAGATGTTGTGCCAAATTTAAAGAAAATCGTTCCAGGTTTCAATATACCCCTATACAAATGTCCTTTCCGATTTAATTTTTTTTTTTTCAAACACATACATTTACAGGATGCAAAAATCCTTCCCGATTTCACTTTTTTACCGAATTGAATTGTAATGGAATAGTCCGTCTTTAGCCTTTCCTTACTTGTTTGGGAGATGCCCAAACTTTGGTATAAGCCAAATGGGGCCCCATTCTGATCTATTACAGCCATAGAAACTACATCTTACATCGAATCTTCATCAAATTTGAATGAGAAATATATAGGCCCAAGTTTTGCACCAGTCCCAAAAAGTTGTTATAGGCGCCCTTTTGAAATGTCGGTCCGATTCATCCTATTACTATTGTATAATTTGTATTTGTCTGTCGGATAATTGGATCAATTACTTTATTATTTACCATACTCATTAAATTTGACTAAAGATGAATTTATAGTAACTGTATAATTTATATGAACTACATAATATTGCTCCCATGAAATACCTGGGTTTAGTAATCAAAGCGAGGTACATACGCAGTGTAGGGTATTATATAGTCGGCCCCGCCCTACTTTAGCCTTTCCTTACTTGTTAAAAATACATTTCAATTCCAGCAAACAGTCAACCCCTGCAAACAAAATTGTATATACAAAACTTATACCGCATTCCCTGGCATGCTGGATGTGGCATGTTCATGGACAAAGAACTAATACTTCCTTTCAGTTTTCAAATACATAAAGCCAAATATTATTTGGGAAACTACAAAAACAAATTCTTCCAAATGGAAATGAATTTCGTAAAAAGCGAAATACTATAAAAAGCAACAACAAAATAAATAAAACATAAACCCCTACAAAGAATAAAGAAAATATTTTCTCATGTTACACGATGGAAGTTCATTTTAACACCCATGACCCCGGGCACCTACTGTGTATATCCAAACACATCATATCAACCTACAACTTATACTCGGAATACCATCACCGAACGGAATCTTATGATAGGAGTCTCAAACACTTGAATTCTTTAAGTTGTGGTTGTTGGGGGCTGTTCTTGCTGTGCATCCTTCCGGAAGGTAGTTTGATGTGCCGATGATAGTACTTCAGTTGCATTACTTTCTTTGGACAGCTCTTGTAACCCATTGTTAACGTGTTTAGGATGTGGGTGTAGAATGAATGCTGCTTGTGTTATCAAAGAAAAATGTATAACTATTCATTAAAATGTTCTGCATATTTTAAAACGGAGCAAACAATGAGAAAGCCGATTTTTATGACATTTAACTAACTTAATATTCTACATGAAATAAATTAAAAAACACAGATCGCTTCTTTTATTAGGGAATAAATATAAAAAAAAAAAGCTGGCAAATAATTTAATAATATAATTTTGTATTGTCATGCATATGTTGTTTCATAATGATGTCTTATTATTGAACTACATATTAAAAATCCACCAAAACCAAACCACTCAAAGAAGCATATTTCAAGATGCAACTTTATGTGGTTTATTGTGTTTGTTTTATTTCTCACATATCTGATCTTGTAAAAAACATGATTTCCTCCATCTTGTAGTGCATTCCACAGTGTTGCAGGCAGATTAGTGGATGTCTCCTTACATAGAAGTACAGTACCATTTTATATTATTACAAACTGCCACGCGTATCGAGTTTTATGATTTCAGTTATAGCCATTTGGTTTGTACCATTACTGCTCGATTTAGATAGGGAAACAATGTTCCCTCTGAGCACTCAAATCAGCCAAAACTTCCGAGAAATTGAAAAAACATATCATCCCAACTCAGTTGCAATTCGATATTTTGCAACGCAAATTCTAGTTAAAATTAAAGCATTTATAATTTCTATAACGATGCTTGAATTCTATATGACTTTGTTTCTACAATGTTTATATAATTTCCACATGACATCGATTTTTCTGAAAATCCCAGGAAATCTCTCACTTAAAAAATTCTTTATCTGTATCTTAGGAATAAAATTTAAAATTTTATTTGCTGAGTTATTCGCATTACAATTTCTACAAAAATTAAAAAATCCTGCACACAACTGTATTCGAATTGTTGTATTTCGCAATATATTTAACCGGATTGAAAGTTATATACCAGGACATTCCGGTTGTAAAACGTACTTTGAGTCTCGATTCTTAAAAATTACAACATCAATATTTTCCCCCAAAATACACTGAATTAATCCAATTTAAAATAAATTCAATATAACCTTAGGGACAAAATATACAATAGAAACATTTAAAATATAATATTTAAGCTGTCTGTTTCTGGATTTAAGCTGTGGATGTTTCCGACTAATATAAATCTTTCGTTTGTTTTCAGCATTGTTCCAAAATATTTCATCCTTACCACTGTTCATTCATAAATATACTTGTGTTAGTAGGATTTTCAATTTTTGTTGAAACTACAATAACTCTGATAATAAAATAAAAAGCTGGAATTGGAATGTATTACATTCCAAACACCTACAAAATAAAATTTTAAGATTATTTTCATAAGACACGTATATAATATGAATTATCTTTCCTGAATTTTTTCCTGCCGGTAATACTGTGGAATGCAATCCATGGTGGTGGGTATATAAGCTTCGGCCCGGTCGAACTTATAACCTTTTTACTTGTTTTGTTTTACAATTGTCATGGTTGCAACCGGACCACATTGGGGGCATTCGTCAGCCGCCCAGTAAAATATTGCACGTTTTTTGGACCAGTGTAACTACATCAAATTTCACTTAAAACTTTTAATTACATATGAAAAGTTTTTAGAAACTTCATTAGGATTAATGAATTTGCTCTGCCTATTGGTGCGTATTATTATTAATTTCTCCAATTATGCTGACGTTGCTCATACGCCATGCGGTACGGCAATTACGTGCAATGGTTCCCTCATCTTTACTCAACTCATTATGCTCAAGTCAATTATAATTTTTTACTTCGTTTTAATTACCTAGTTTGTGCATAAAAAGTGATTCAAAAGTTCATGGGAAAAATCACAAAATCGTCGAAATTAGTTGAGTAACTTTTGTGTGTAAAGAAAAGTAAACATATTTTCTTGTAATATAACATCAATCATTATTTTAGTAGAGATGTAAGTTTTCGTCAATGTTAAATTTATGTTTCTGAAAATTTATTGAAATAAGTTCCAGACAATTTTTTAGAATAAACATTCAAATTTTTGCTAATTCATTGGAATTAGATAAATATGCTCTCTAACGCTTCAAAGTACATGCATTAGAGACATTTAATTATTTAAAATATTTTTAACAGACTGGGATACATTTTGTTATCTCGACTTTGTCATCCCTCCACTTTAATTAAGTGCAACAATACTTTTCCAACAAAATAGTAGTTAGTTTAGACTTTCATTCGCACTAAGTTGTTACTCATTCTATTCACTTCGAACAAAACAAATTTAACATTCAATTAGCCGCCAACTGAGCGTCAAAGAATTATTCATGGCAATAACCAGCTGCTAAAGAATTATTGACACGCCAAAGAAAATTATCGAGACCTTCATCTTAAAATTATAAAGTTGTGTTTCAATGACGCAATTAGTTTCAGGTGAAAGCTAGAAAGATGAAATTATTTATTTTTTATAAATGTGTGTTCATTCAATCGCCGGTATCCCCTGAAATAGTAACCCGATTTCAATGTACGCTGTGAAGGTAATTTCAATCACTTTTCCAGAAGGAACGTGTCAATTTATTAAACAAATTTTGGGGAAATATTACCTCACCTCCTTTCGGCAGTTATCGTGTACACCAGCCAGACTCGCGGGTGGACGTTGTGAGACAATAAAACTAGTATTTTGAAACAAATACTTAAATTAGTAAATCCCAATTGCATCCAGGTGCTGTTGTAACTCTTGTAAATTTGAATACAATTTTTTTTAACTTCATATCCACAAATTGTATGAGTCCTTTTCAAAAATCATTTTGTTCAAGATACCAGAATATTTTGCTAATAAAGGCAGCAGCCTGACAGATTTTTTATTTAGCTTGCCTTGTACTTACCATGCAGACGAACTACAAAAAAATTATTTTTAATTTTGTACTTTTAAGGGGTGAAAGAGAAAAAAGGGATACAAATGCTACTAGTATTACAGCTAGAATCGCAAAATTAAAATCATCTCTCCACATAAAAGCGCAATATAAATGCATATTTGTACTTTTCAAGGGTGAGCAGCACAAAATGTGTGAATGTGTAGAATCGTGAAATTTGATATGTAAATTCTTCTGACCATGTAGAAGAGCGTAAAAATTGGATTTTTGGAATTTTTTACTTTGTTAAGAGGTACGCGGGATAAAAAAGGATACAAATTGCATACAGCCCCTTAGGCTATATAATTTTTTGATATTTTCAGTGGGCATGGCACCTCCCACACAAATTGGGGATTTATTCGTTTTTTTTTAAATTAGCATATTCGGCGTACTGTTGCAGCGAGAGTCTTAAATTTTTGTGAAAGTTCACGAATTGTTAGTCTGCAAAATTGTACCAAAAATAGGCGGTATTGGAAAATTGGGCGTGGCACCTCCCATACGAAGTTAAAACCTATTATTGCTCTATGACACCTAGAGTGCTGAATATTTGTGTAAATGCATCTAGCATCAATGTGCGCAGTTGTGCCATAAATGGGCGTTGTTGGAAAAATGGATGTGGCACCTCCTATACGAAGTTCTAACCCATTTTCGAATATATTCAGTTCTATGACAGATACAATACTGAACTTTTGGATGAGTGCATCTAGCATAAACCTGCGTAGTTGTGCCAAAAATGTGCGGTATTGGGAAAGTGGGTGTGGTACCTCACCTATGAAGTTAAAACATATTATCGAATATTGTCAGTTCTATAACACCTCGATTGCTGAAAAGTTGTGTCAGTAGATCCAGTGTAAATAGTTGTGCAAAGATGGGCGGAAAATGGCCATGTCCCATCCCATATGAAATTAAAACCGTATTTAGATTATATTCGACACCGAGATTCTTATATTGTTGTTTGAGTTAATTTATTTATAATCAGCTTAGACAATATAAAGGGTGATTTTTTAAGAGCTTGATAACTTTTTTTTAAAAAAAACGCATAAAATTTGCAAAATCTCATCGGTTCTTTATTTGAAACGTTAGATTGGTCCATGACATTTACTTTTTGAAGATAATTTCATTTAAATGTTGACCGCGGCTGCGTCTTAGGTGGTCCATCCGCTTAGTCCAATTTTGGCATTTCCACGTTTTTGAGTAACAGAGACCCAATTGGTGCGAACGGCGACGAATCGAAAATTGGTGGTCATCATTAACACTGGCCGATACAGCTGCGATATTTTCTTCAGTTCGCACTCTACGTAAGCGTGTTGGTGGTTTAATGTCCAACAATGTAAATTTGGTGCGAAATTTAGTCACAATAGCCCGAATAGCCGCTTCAGTGGGTCGATTAAACTGACCATAAAATTGAAGCGCGCAATGAACTTTCTTAACAGAGCACGCATTTTGATAATAAAATTCAATAATTTGCAAGCGTTGTTCGTTTGTAAGACGATTCATGATGAAATGTCAAAGCATACTGAGCATCTTTCTCTTTGACACCATGTCTGAAATCCCACGTGATCTGTCAAATACTAATGCATGAAAATCCTAACCTCAAAAAAATCACTCTTTACAAATGGGCGGGATTTGAAAGATGGGGAGTTTTTGATTTGAATTTTGTAAAATTACACGTACACGTAAAGAAAGTTCACAAAAAGAGAAATATTCATTCGTCAACAGCCGACTTAAGTCAAGAAAGCGGAAATTATATTAATTTTTTAGTTTTTGTGTTGTTTGATTAGTGAACAATTTGATTGACTTTCTATGTGTTTTGAATGTAGTACATTCGAATTCCAGCTATTTTATTAAGTATTTGATTAAGTAAATTTTAAATAAATTTTTTTCTTAAGTAGAAAATTTTGGTAATGGAAAGGAGGAGAATCACACTCAACCTAAAATCAATTTGATTTTTGACATTTCTTCCTTTATTCGCCGTAAACTAAAGTTCTGCTCTTCAGTATTAACCATGGAACAAATCCATTTCTTTAGCATCTCAAGGAAGTACTTTGATTATAAATGGTACATATATTAACGATCACAAGAAAGAACAATATGAAACCTGATTTTAATTTCCGTCTGTTTTTCTGCCTGACGAAGCGGCCGGGTGTCCAGCTAGTATTAATATAAACATTAGGCAGAAATATTTAAAAATGTGCCCTAAATATTATTAGATAGAAACAATTTCCCTCAAGCCCGATTTTCCCTCTGCAATTTTCATCTGCAATTTCTTGATTCCAGATACAGCCCATATGTCTGCAACATTTTGATAGGAAAAAATTATTGAAGATGAAATATGTTACAGAGTAGAATATACCTAATTTCATGATTTTAGCTACAGCCAATTGATTTGTACCAGTTTCACTCCTTTTTACATTTTGACCTTAAACATTTGAATTTAGAAAAAATCGTACATTTTTTCCGCGTCTACGTCTACGACAGCCAAGTGAAAATACTGCATATCATGATTCTAGCTGCAGCCGTTTGATTGTTGCCAAATGTAATTCCATTTAGATCTTGAAGCAACAAATATCGAAAGATATCTTTATTTTTCGCGTATACGCAGGCAAAGAAATATATACACCGAATTTCCTTATTATAACTGCAGCCGTTTGGTTGGTACCATTTTTATCCCCATTCGCCCCGTTTTCCGTCCAAAAGTACAAATTTCGAAAAATCCTTCTTATTTCACATCTTCACAGTCAGATGACACAAAATTCACACACACAAAAATTTTCCTTCACAAGGACTAAAAATACCCATAATAACCCCTAATATTTAAGAATGTTTAAGCATATTTGTTCAATATATCTGCTTGTGCTTACTTGATATTGAAATGGGACAAAAAGGGATAAAAATGGTACATATTAAACGATAACAGCTAGAAATACGAAATTCGGTGTGTACATTCCTCTAATTGAGTAGATACATAATATAAAAGTATTTTTTCCAAATTCGTACTTTTAAGGTGTAATTCCCATTTTACCCCTTAAAAGTACTTTTGGGGTTAAAATGGAAAATGGGGATAAAAAAGTACCAATCAAATGACCGCAGCTAGAGTCATGAAATCCGGAGTATACATTCTTCTGACTGCGTAGGCACGAAAAATAAAACGTTTTTTCCGAATTCGTACTTTCAAGGGCCCACTGAAGGGCTACAGCTAGAATGATGTCTACATCTCTCTAATTGCGTAGACACGTACATAAAGAGATTTTTGAAAGTCGTACTCTTAAGGGGGTAAAATGGGAAAAAGGGGATAAAAATGGTACCAACCAAATGGCAGCAGCTAGAATCATGGAATTCGGTGTATACAATCCTCTTACTGCACGCAAAATAAAAAGATTTTTCGTACTTTTTACTTTTAGTAGAAAAATTGAAGTTAGGTTGTTACATAGTGCAATGTACGTGAGATAATGAATTTTCAAAATTTGTACTCTTGGAATTAAAATGGAATGGAAATATAACCAACTGTAGCACCCACTATCTACCAATATTTATGATAATTACGCTTTTTTGAAAATATAAATAAAGAGTGATTTTTTTGAGGTTAGGATTTTCATGCATTAGTATTTGACAGATCACGTGGGATTTCAGACATGGTGTCAAAGAGAAGGATGCTCAGTATGCTTTGACATTTCATCATGAATAGACTTACTAACGAGCAACGTTTGCAAATCATTGAATTTTATTACCAAAATCAGTGTTCGGTTCGAAATGTGTTTCGCGCTTTACGTCCGATTTATGGTCTACATAATCGACCAAGTGAGCAAACAATTAATGCGATTGTGACCAAGTTTCGCACTCAGTTTACTTTATTGGACATTAAACCAACCACACGAATGCGTACAGTGCGTACAGAAGAGAATATTGCGTCTGTTTCTGAGAGTGTTGCTGAAGACCGTGAAATGTCGATTCGTCGCCGTTCGCAGCAATTGGGTTTGTGTTATTCGACCACATGGAAGATTTTACGCAAAGATCTTGGTGTAAAACCGTATAAAATACAGCTCGTGCAAGAACTGAAGCCAAACGATCTGCCACAACGTCGAATTTTCAGTGAATGGGCCCTAGAAAAGTTGGCAGAAAATCCGCTTTTTTTATCGACAAATTTTGTTCAGCGATGAGGCTCATTTCTGGTTGAATGGCTACGTAAATAAACAAAATTGCCGCATTTGGAGTGAAGAGCAACCAGAAGCCGTTCAAGAACTGCCCATGCATCCCGAAAAATGCACTGTTTGGTGTGGTTTGTACGCTGGTGGAATCATTGGACCGTATTTTTTCAAAGATGCTGTTGGACGCAACGTTACGGTGAATGGCGATCGCTATCGTTCGATGCTAACAAACTTTTTGTTGCCAAAAATGGAAGAACTGAACTTGGTTGACATGTGGTTTCAACAAGATGGCGCTACATGCCACACAGCTCGCGATTCTATGGCCATTTTGAGGGAAAACTTCGGAGAACAATTCATCTCAAGAAATGGACCGGTAAGTTGGCCACCAAGATCATGCGATTTGACGCCTTTAGACTATTTTTTGTGGGGCTACGTCAAGTCTAAAGTCTACAGAAATAAGCCAGCAACTATTCCAGCTTTGGAAGACAACATTTCCGAAGAAATTCGGGCTATTCCGGCCGAAATGCTCGAAAAAGTTGCCCAAAATTGGACTTTCCGAATGGACCACCTAAGACGCAGCCGCGGTCAACATTTAAATGAAATTATCTTCAAAAAGTAAATGTCATGGACCACTCTAACGTTTCAAATAAAGAACCGATGAGATTTTGCAAATTTTATGCGTTTTTTTTTAAAAAAAGTTATCAAGCTCTTAAAAAATCACCCTTTATAAGAATATTTATGTTTAGAATTTACTTGAAGTATTATTTCGATATATATAGTGTAAACGTTTTGGCAGCCTTGCCTTGAAATAATAAAAATATTGTATTTATTTATAAAATTATTTTTTCAATATTTGTATTTGTATAAAATAAACAAAAATTGTCTAAAGACAAAATTAACCATTTGTTTTGTTTAATATTTCCTCTTTAAATAGAACACTAAATTGTATCTTTACTTAAATCGGACTCGCAAAAGCTTTTTAACAATGGGTATTGCACTATTGCCAATACTATGAACTCCGAGAAAGAAACGCAAACACCCAACAGAAGAAGTTTAAAGAGTATTGACTACCACAAGAAGTACTATTGGTTGAGAGCATCAGTGGCATTCTATCTTCTTTTCCGCGGGAAGTATTGAAAAAGGGCAAAATATAATATTTGTGTGTATGATGAAAGTCTATTCTTGGGAAAATTTGTTGAACTTTTTTCTTTTGTGTACCAAACAATTTATCATTCTTTGTGTGAAATACGAAAGTTATAAGTGCTAAGACTTTTTATTTTTTTTATATATTTTTAATTGAACTTGAAATTAAGAGAAATTGAGTAAACTTTTTAGAAAGACTGTAGGGATGTGAGATTAAAATAATAAATCTTCTAGGAGTTATGGTTTTGCTAGGACTTCAAGTTGCTTTTGCGGTGAATTGTAATTGTGGAAATACGGCAGCAAAAATGCAAATTTAGGGTATATATATATTATTCTTTGAGAATAAAAAACTAGTCGAGCCCGTGAAATAAATTGACTCATATTTTGAACGTATGAAGGACTGTATTAATGGTTCAGTCCGGCCGAATTCAAACCCGAGTTTAACTGTTCGAATATTGCTTTTAGTTAGCAAGGTTATTGCTTTCATTGTAATCGTATTGCCAACATCAACTCGCAAGCAAATTTATATACATTTGGTTTTAAAATTGGTGGCATATTTTTAGCAAGAATCGCCTTCCAACAAAAATAGTTTTATCTTTCGACCACTTATTGTGATTTGTTTCAAGGGTTAAATGTAAGGTTTGGATGGTTTTCATAGCCAAACCACTTTATTGACGGCAGACCACGATGACCTAAAAATACCACAGAAAAGAAACAGAAATTAAGAGGCACATATGTGGCAGTTAGTATGACAGTGGTCTAAATCAAAAATCCAAAAAATGTGATATGTCAATTTTTATCTTACCTTTGACCAGATCTCTAATTTAGGATCTTTTCTTTTTGACATTTATAAAAAATGTACCGTTGCAATAACATTTCTCATACCAAAACTGTCTTTAGTGTAAGTTTGAAAGTGGTCTAAGTCACACAATATCCACTTACCACAAAACACCTGTAGCATAGTGTTATTTTCGTCGTTGCGTGTGCAAGAAATTTGCTGCAATAAAGGAAAGCATAACTGTGACTAACACATAAAACGGAAGTGTGAAGAAAGTGCAATAAAAAAACTGAAATGGGATGCTATTGTTGAGGTTAAGATGCACCAGTCAATTGAAACACTTGCAATATTTACAATTCGGCAGTATTTGCAAGGGTATGGGGCACGCTGGCAGACTAAAATATGCCTCTGTAACAGAACCCGTCTCGCTGCACAGAAATATATTTTAATTAACACTAATAAATCTTTTAGCAGCACAAAAAAATGTTGTTATTTGTCGTATTCCTGTTTAAATAAAATGTTAAAAAAGTTGCCAGAAGAGTCCTTTCTGAATCATCGAGAAGTATGTGTAAACAAACGGAACCAGTAAAATTGTCAATGCTTTTTGTTTCTCGTGTCTTTCTGGTAAAGGAACTCTTTTCCCAACCGTTTTCTTGTGTGCTCCGACACTCTGCCTTTTGGCGGTTTCTGCAAGTAATTTCCGGCGGAAACCCATTGTAATAAAATTATGCCAAATATGTAACAAAAATTGTGTTTGTCTTTCTTTCCGAAAACAACATAGCTTTAAAAGGATGAGCCTACACTAAGGGGATCAACTGATTAATCGAGAGGCAGTGATGGGGGTTTCGTGTTAATGTTAGCTTGGTTTTCCTTTTTAATTTTGCTGAGTCGCATTAAGTACAGGAATATGCTTGAGTAATTCTGACATAGGTTCTGAGCAATAAGTAGGTCATGTTTAATTTGATTTTTGTAAAAGACACATCAACTCTTTTACTGTTTCCAACGTTTTGAATGCTTTAATATTCTTATGTAATGGTTTAATATTATCTTTCATCATAGAAAATAATTAGAATGATCTAATAGCTTGCACTAGTCCATCGTCATACAGAGGGTTGAAATCGCCCAAAATGGAGATTAATTCGGGAAAGCCTTCGGGTCAGGTAATGTTTATATTTTTTCACTATTTATACCATAATCAGAAAAAGAAAACACAATTTGAGTACAATTTAGTGGAAAAATGTTTTTGCTCGAAAATAAATTAAACTTCGCATCAATGATTGTCGCTAATAAATTTGAAGCAAATCAGTTCAGATTTAGATATATTTTCCATACAAATGTCACTCCCGATTTGACGTTTTTCGCTCTAGATAGCACATATTTTAACCGATATTATTCAAATTTGCCACAACACATTATATTTCATTTATGGTGAAAGTTCAGAATTAAGTTCATTAAGAAGCAGAACTTCTCCTTTTCCAAATAACCCATTCAAAAATCAACTTTATGGTATGACTGTGGCTACGGCACATTCTGTTTTTATAATTTAGGTGTATTATTTAAGATGTGAACAACAATAATATTTAACTTTGCCCTTACAATGGTACTATCGTATTTGTTGGGAACAATTTCGAAGCCAATGTACCCGGAAAGTGCGCAAGTAGAGGGTATGAAACTAAGAATATGGTGGAAAAAGAGGTGGAGGCAAAGTTCCATCTAGTTAGACAGTATAGACGCACAAAATAACTTAATTCGCCACAACACATTCTGGTAATTCTTCCGCTCTAGTTAAATTCCAAAAACAAACAAGAAAGGACTGGACACAAATACAAAGCAATTGGAATTGCAAACTAAAAACCGGAGCGAAAAAAATAAATATACCGAAGTGAACCAAGTAAAAAGTGAGCCAAAACAACAATTCTCAAAAACAAACTACAACACAAATTATGGCAAAAAATATTTTCGAAAAGACACAACATTTCTGTTCTTCACAAAAGTTGGGAAACTTTTCTACACATTCGACGCACCGGCAACTGCAACACTTACAGTACTTCAGTACAAGTTTGTGTGACCACTATTACGAAAACAGGGCATATGACGAAGAAAACTCTATACAAATCTGTTCTTATTAGAGTGATTATCATAAAAAATTAAGTCAAACAAAAAGCTTAAATTAAGACTAAAATTTGATTCTATAATGTTCAAAGATAATATTTGTGGATTTAAATCCAAAAAATCGCCAAACATTTATTTTTTCTCAAAAGATTGAACTTTTTTGGTCATGCTCCAAACGGGAACCCATATAAATAGGCATCATTCGAAGTTCGTCTTTTAAGGGAGGTAAATGTGTAGAAAGAGATACAAATAATACCAATCCAATTAGTGCAGCTAGAGCAATGAAAATCGCTTCGCTCTGACTGAATAGACACGAAAAATAAACATAGTATTCGATATTCCTACTTTTCATGTCAAATGGGTAAAATTGGTACCCACCAACCGGTCGGTTGCTAATAGTATTATAAAAATTCGGTGTGTACATTTCCCGCACTGTAGGGTTTGGGGTTTCTCTGACTTTTTTCATTTCCCGGGAAAACGGGAATGAAACTTTTCATTTATATTATTTATGTCCAATACGATTTAAAATATCAACATTTATTAATTGGTGTGTATTTTTAACCCATTAACGCCCACCGTAAAATTAAAAAAACAAAACAAAGAACTCGTATGGCTGAGAATGTTATGACGTTTTTAGTTTAGAAGATTAATTCGTCTAGAGAGGAAAATATTTTAACAGAAATTGAGGAATATATTCTAATTAAATGAATTCATAATAAATAAAAACATTGAAATAGTGCAGTCAATAGTTCTTACAAAGGGTAATTTAAATATAAAAAATCTCTTAAACATTGAAATAGTGCAGTCAATAGTTCTTACAAAGGGTAATTTAAATATAAAAAAATCTCTTAAAAATTTCCAGGTGAACAACTTTAATTTTATCCTATTATTAGAACATTGGTTACTGGTTTCAAAAAAAAATACCACAAGGGGTTAAGTATTGACACTATGTCAGCCATAGTGTTGTCAGTGTGAAATGTTTGTTTGGAAATATCCTCAGATGAAGTGTGTATTCCCCTATCTGGCGAATTTAAAAAGTATTGTTTGTAGTAATATAATATAAACAAATGTCCACAATTATTGTCAGTAATGCAAATATATGAATTTTAAATATATCTACAATTTCCCTTTTATATACTAAAACTAAATTAGCGCTCAAAATAATCTATAAAATATTTTTTATATTTCCCGTATTCCCGGGAAATTTAAAATTTTTTCCCGGGAATTCCCGAAAAAATTTGGACGGCTAGGAAATTCCCGGAACCCAAACCCTACACACATTTTTTAAATTTTTTACATTTCGGGAAACTATCTGGCTGTAGCGGGAATCACGAAATGCGGAGTACATGCTCCTCAGACTTTGTTTAATTGTGGAATTGCAATTGGACGATATCGGTCCAAAAGAAAAAAGTGTTTCCCTAACAACGAGTGGACACGCGAATAATAATCTTTAATATTTAGGATATTTTTTCTATATTATTTATAATACCCTGATGATGTTCTTTAAAGAAGGTGGAAATATTGGTTAAAATAAAGAACACACAAAAAACCAAAATTGGCCTCGTGCTTGAATTTTTAATATTTAAAGAATATATTTTAGCAACTTTTTTGAAGGTTGCTGGCATATATCCAACTTTTGAATACTCTCGAAGTATAATTTTAATAAAAATATTCGAGGACTATCAAGCTATAAAAACATTTTAGTGACCGTGGTTTTTAAATTTATTGATTTTTTTCCAAAATTATAATAATGAAACATCACGATTTATTTAACAACGTAAACATAATACGTAGTAACAAATATCGCACTAGGAATAAAAAATCATAAAATTAAAAATCATTTCGTAAAACGTTTCTACACTTCTACGTTCGACACCTTTTAATCTGCAGGTCTCGACACCATTTAGTATGCCGATCTAGATTCCTGTTGGTAATACAAATAAATGCATAAATACAAAATACGCCAGTGGAGGGTAGAACGAGCCTGCTAGCCTTCTCGCTACACTTATTGTTTCTACCGTAAAGCGTCATGATTTTCTAAATGTTGGATAAGATAAATAATAAATAATGTTGAACAATAAAAAAATAAATGATTAGTATCGACAATTTGCACATTACGAACAAGTTGGCTAAGATGCCAAAATTTAGAAAGGTTTCAGGATCAGATGACTAAAAAATGTAAATGTAATCATAAAAATTATAAGTATTAAATTTTCCCAACTGAACAGCTAAAATATTTGAAATATCAGAATAAACATGAAATATATATAAGGTGGCGCAAAAGTAATCCTCCTATCAGAAAATGCTATAAATTTTGCGATTGGCCCCTAATGAGTTCTGTTTTGACATTTGTGTAGTAAACACATGCGAAATACACGTTAATAAACAATGTTACGCTACACTGCTCCAGAACGCGGAATATTGGTGACTATTTATTTATTTCATTTTTTAAATTACAGCCAAAAAACATCGGAAGGTTATTTTTGCGCCACCTTGTAAATAGAAATATTGATCATACAATATCCCTCCCTATTATATAAAGAGTGATTTTTTTGAGGTTAGGATTTTCATGCATTAGTATTTGACAGATCACGTGGGATTTCAGACATGGTGTCAAAGAGAAAGATGCTCAGTATGCTTTGACATTTCATCATGAATAGACTTACTAACAAGCAACGCTTGCAAATCATTGAATTTTATTACCAAAATCAGTGTTCGGTTCGAAATTTTTTATCGACAAATTTTGTTCAGCGATGAGGCTCATTTCTGGTTGAATGGCTACGTAAATAAACAAAATTGCCGCATTTGGAGTGAAGAGCAACCAGAAGCCGTTCAAGAACTGCCCATGCATCCCGAAAAATGCACTGTTTGGTGTGGTTTGTACGCTGGTGGAATCATTGGACCGTATTTTTTCAAAGATGCTGTTGGACGCAACGTTACGGTGAATGGCGATCGCTATCGTTCGATGCTAACAAACTTTTTGTTGCCAAAAATGGAAGAACTGAACTTGGTTGACATGTGGTTTCAACAAGATGGCGCTACATGCCACACAGCTCGCGATTCTATGGCCATTTTGAGGGAAAACTTCGGAGAACAATTCATCTCAAGAAATGGACCGGTAAGTTGGCCACCAAGATCATGCGATTTGACGCCTTTAGACTATTTTTTGTGGGGCTACGTCAAGTCTAAAGTCTACAGAAATAAGCCAGCAACTATTCCAGCTTTGGAAGACAACATTTCCGAAGAAATTCGGGCTATTCCGGCCGAAATGCTCGAAAAAGTTGCCCAAAATTGGACTTTCCGAATGGACCACCTAAGACGCAGCCGCGGTCAACATTTAAATGAAATTATCTTCAAAAAGTAAATGTCATGGACCAATCTAACGTTTCAAATAAAGAACCGATGAGATTTTGCAAATTTTATGCGTTTTTTTAAAAAAAAAGTTATCAAGCTCTTAAAAAATCACTCTTTAGATACAAGAACATTTTATATTTCTCAATTTCGAAATTATATTCTGTTTGTAACGTATGTTAAGAATAGGATATCCCGTATCGTGTATCAAAATGGTGTACTGGTTTAGGGGGAAATTAAAGTTTTTACACTTTTTAAAATTTTTCTTGTTTAGTTTGTTTGAATGATCGCATCTAGCAACACATTAATTCCGACATTTTTAAAAAAGGGCTCTTAAATCTTTGCAATTTTCATTTGTGACGAACAGGAAATCAGAAATATTATGAGTAGAACCATTTTAATCACTCTAATTACACTTCTTTCCGTGTCCGTCCATAAAAATACTTTTTTGCAGCATTTTGCTAAAACTTAGATCCTAGTCAATTTCATATAGAAAACATGTCGTGTATTTTAAAATGACATTACTTGGCATTACTCGTCAAACACATACTCACACCACGTACAACAACTTCTCAGCTAAAATGAAAACTCTATCGTTGTCCTGCAATGTGTCTGCTTTCCAAAAGAGCAACCAATTCCGGGAGATGCAGTTGAATGTGCGATGAAAAAATGCATGAGTACGTTGCATGTGTGGACGTGTGTGTGGGAGCATATTAATAATAAATTTTCTTGTAAAAAATTAAGCCGACAAGCGTGTGAAATGTTTTCCTTACTGCCACTCAGTCTGTCTGTCTGTCTGTCTGTCTGTCTTAGTTTCCGCCACTCTGTCATTCATTCATGCATTCCACAACTACACGTACAATAGCACAGTGTGCGCTTATGTACAGTGAGGAAAAAAATTTACGTATAGAGAAGAATTTTCTACTTATCTTCCAATATTGACAAATTACAAGTCTTAAATGGAAAAATGTTAATGAAATTTTAAGGAAGCACATGTAAAGATACAGTTCGTGAAGAAAATGATGAAAATAACACTAAATTGCTGGACTGCCAAAAAAGGGCCAACAATAAACAAGTAAGGAAAGGCTAAAGACGGGCGGGGCCGACTATATGATACACTCCACTTTCTATCCCAATACAATTCAATTCGGTAAAAAAGTGAAAACGGGAAGAATTTTTGTATGTTTCCTAATCGTAGGCTAATATGACCTGGTCGAATTTGTCAAATCGAGAAGAATATTTGTATCGGTGCTATATCCAAACATGGAATAAAGTGACTAACTTTCACAATAAAATCATCCAGTTAAAATATAACGTGTTACGCTCATTTTGAAGAAATTCGGTGAAAATTCGTGGTTTCTGGTGCGGAAAAAGTCTATCCGAAATTTTTATGGGAAATTTTTGGGGCGAAATTTGTATGGGAGCTATATGTAAATCTGAACCGATGACCCATTTTCACCATGGGTGTTTCCAGTTGAAATCTATATATATAAAAGAGTTGCGTTACTGACTGACTGACTGACTGACTTATCATTGACCAGCCCCCAGACCAAACGGCTGAAGCCAGGGTCATGAAATTTTCAGGGTAGTTCCCAAATATGACGTAGACGTCGACTAAGAAAGGGTTTTACGAAATTCGTACTTTTAGGGGATAAAATGGCCCAAAAAGGGATAAACATCGAACCTTCGTCCTGACTAAACGGCAGTAGCTATAAACATGAAATTCGGTGAGTTCCTTGCAATGACCACGCAGACGAGCTACAAATAGGGATTTTTCGAAATTTGTACTTTTAAGGGACGAGCGGGCCAAAAAGGGATAAAAATGGTACCAACTAAGGTATTACAGCTAGAAACGTGAAATTTGGTATGTAAATTCCTCTGACCATATAGAAACGAAGTAAAATTGGATTTTTCGAAATTTGTACTTTTAAGGGACGAGCGGGACAAAAAGGGATAAAAATGGTACCAACTAAGGTATTACAGCTAGAAACGTGAAATTTGGTATGTAAATTCCTCTGACCATATAGAAACGAAGTAAAATTGGATTTTTCGAAATTTGTACTTTTAAGGGACGAGTGGACAAAAAGGGATAAAAATGGTACCAACTAAAGTATTACAGCTAGAAACGTGAAATTTGGTATGTAAATTCCTCTGACCATATAGAAACGAAGTAAAATTGGATTTTCCGAAATTTGTACTTTTAAGGGACGAACGGAACAAAAAGGGATAAAAATGGTACCAACTAAGGTATTACAGCTAGAAACGTGAAATTTGGTATGTAAATTCCTCTGACCATATAGAAACGAAGTAAAATTGGATTTTTCGAAATTTGTACTTTTAAGGGACGAGCGGGACAAAAGTGGTACCAACTAAAGTATTACAGTTAGAAACGTGAAATTTGGTATGTAAATTCCTCTGACCATATAGAAACGAAGTAAAATTTGATTTTTCGAAATTTGTACTTTTAAAGGGACAAAAAGGGATAAAAATGGTACCAACTAAAGTATTACAGCTAGAAATGTGAAATTTGGTATGTAAATTCCTCTGACCATATAGAAACGAAGTAAAATTGAATTTTTCGAAATTTGTACTTTTAAGTGACGAGCGGGACAAAAAGGGATAAAAATGGTACCAACTAAAGTATTACAGCTAGAAACGTGAAATTTGGTATGTAAATTCCTCTGACCATATAGAAACGAAGTAAAAAAGGATTTTTCGAAATTTGTACTTTTAAGTGACGAGCGGGACAAAAAGGGATAAAAAATGGTACCACCTAAAGTATTACAGCTAGAAACGTGAAATTTGATATGTAAATTTCTCTGACCATATAGAAACGAAGTAAAATTGGATTTTTCGAAATTTGTACTTTTAAGGGACGAGCGGGACAAAAAGGGATAAAAATGGTACCAACTAAAGTATTACAGCTAGAAACGTGAAATTTGGTAAGTAAATTCCTCTGACCATATAAAAACGAAGAAAAATTGGATTTTTCGAAATTTGTACTTTTAAGGGACGAGCGGGATAAAAATGGTACCAACTAAAGTATTACAGCTAGAAACGTGAATTTTGGTATGTAAATTCCTCTGACCATATCGAAACGAAGTAAAATTGGATTTTTCGAAATTTGTACTTTTAAGAGACGAGCGGGACAAAAAAGGATAAAAATGGTACCAACTAAAGTATTACAGCTAGAAACGTGAAATTTGGTATGTAAATTCCTCTGATCATATAGAAACGAAGTAAAATTGGATTTTTCGAAATTTGTACTTTTAAAGGGACAAAAAGGGATAAAAATGGTACCAACTAAAGTATTACAGCTAGAAACGAGAAATTTGGTATGTAAATTCCTCTGACCATATAGAAACGAAGTAAAATTGGATTTTTCGAAATTTGTACTTTTAAAGGGACAAAAAGGGATAAAAATGGTACCAACTAAAGTATTACAGCTAGAAACGAGAAATTTGGTATGTAAATTCCTCTGACCATATAGAAACGAAGTAAAATTGGATTTTTCGAAATTTGTACTTTTAAAGGGACAAAAAGGGATAAAAATGGTACCAACTAAAGTATTACAGCTAGAAACGTGAAAATTGGTATGTAAATTCCTCTGACCATATAGAAACGAAGTAAAATTGAATTTTTCGAAATTTGTACTTTTAAGGGACGAGCGGGACAAAAAGGGATAAAAATTGTACCAACTAAAGTATTACAGCTAGAAACGTGAAATTTGGTATGTAGCTTCCTCTGACCATATAGAAACGAAGTAAAATTGGATTTTTCGAAATTTGTACTTTTAAGGGACGAGCGGGACAAAAAGGGATACAAATGGTACCAACTAAAGTATTACAGCTAGAAACGTGAAAATTGGTATGTAAATTCCTCTGACCATATAGAAACGAAGTAAAATTAGATTTTTGAAATTTGTACTTTAAAGGGGCGAGCGGGACAAAAAGGGATAAAAATGGTACCGACTAAATTATTACAGCTAGAATCGTGAAATTTGGTATGTAAATTCCTCTCACCATGTAGAACAGCTGTATAATTGGATTGTTCGAAATTTGTACTTTTTAGCGGGTATGCGGGGCAAAAAGCATTGCAGCTATAGTCGGGAAATTTGGAGTGTAAATTGTGTGTAAAGCGCAATATGGATTTTTTCGAAATTTTCTTATAGGGGGCTGAGCAACAAGGGATAAAAGTAGTACCGACTAAAGTATTGGAGCTATAGTAGTGAAATATGGTGTGTAAGTTCCTCTGACAACGTAGAAGCGCAAATCTAATTCGAATTTAAATAATGAGAGGGATAAAAATAGTACCAACTAAAATATTTCAGCTATAGTCGTGAAATTTTGTGTTTAAATTTCTCTGACAACGCAGACTTGCAACATAAATGGATTTCTCCAAATTTGTACATTTAAGTGGCGAGCGGGACAAAAAGGGATAAAACTGGTACCAATTTTAGTATTACAGCTAGAATCGTGAAATTTAGTGTGTAAATTCCTCTGACCATATAGCAGCACAGTAGTTTGATTTTTCGAAATTTGTACTTCTAAGGGGTGCGCGAGACGAAAAGGGATAAAAATGCTGTACAATCCTTTAAAGGGGAATGAGTGTGTTACCAAATAAAGTACATATTTTTAGGGGAAGCAAAAACACATGTTACCTATAGTGATTTTTCAAAATGTGTACTTTTTGGGAAAGAGGTGCAAAAAGTTATAAACTGGCTGGCTGAATCTAGAAACATGAGATCGAGGATATAAATGGTTGTAATTTTTTGTTCAAAACTTGGTAGAAAACTATACATACGAAGTAGTTCAGCTAAAATAGTGCATATCGACAAGCACATTCCTTTGACTGTGTGTGTGTGCCAGCTAATAGGATGTTTCCAAATTACTATTTTAGATTTATCTATATCCACCAAAAATTAAATAAATACTATCCAAAAACAGAAACGGATAAAATTAACGAATAACTTGCTTTTTCGCGTGCGAAGCAGCGGGTACTGCTAGTATAAGATATTTTGAAAGATTTGAAGAAGATATGTTAAAATATGTAGTTTATAGAGTGGAAAAAGTGAAATCGGGAGTGAAATTTGTGTGGGAGCTATATATAAATCTGAACCGATCTGACCTATTTTCACCATAGGTGTTCCTAGTTTAAATATAAGATGTTTCGCCAAATCTGAAGACAATCTGATACAATATGTGGTTTCTAGATCGGAAGTCTAATCGGGAGCGAAATTTGTATGGGGGCTATATCTAAATCTGAACCAATCTAACACATTTTTACGACAGTTGTGTCTAGTTGAAATATAAGCTGTTTAGCCAATTTTAAAAAAATCTGTAACTAGAGTGAAAAGAGTCAAATCGGGAGTGAAATTCGTATGGGGGCTATATCTAAATCTGTACCGATTTTCTTCAAATTAAATAGCGTTCGTCCTTGTGCCGAAAAACTTCGTTGTGCAAAGTTTCATTTGGATGTGTCTACAATTGCAACCTGTATCGTGATTACAAGAATAGATGGACAGAAGGACGGACGGGCATTGCTAAATCGACTCAAAAAGTGATTCTAATTCGATCGGTATAATAAACGATGGGTCTATCTCGTTTCCTTTTGGGTATTACAAACACATGCACAAAGACATAATACTCTCGTGGAGTGTATAAGTACTTAATGAGATACTTTGGGAGATGTGTAGAAAATGCTTATCTGTACGTAAACTTTTTTTCTCACTGTATGTATATAGAATGTGCATGAGTGAAAGTAATATTTTAATAACCCCTTCTGCTGGATATAATATGTATAATAAACGCAGAAACTGAAACTGTGTCAGATGCAATTTCCATGTAAGACAGCAAAGCATCAACTACTATTACAGCGCGATTAGTTGTGTTATGTTATACCGCTCATTTAGCTTTGCACAACTCCAGACATATAACCATACATATATAGAATAATAAGAGTAATGAAGCCATGAAATATGAATATGTGTGCATATAGTCCACACACTACACTGGGTCATGGTCCTTACAACAAAAACAAAATTTTCGTAAAGATATCGCAAATAGATGGTGGAATTTTGTGAATCCTATATCATAAGGAAAACAATATATTACATATGTATATATTTTCTTTTTATTGTAAAACTGACATAAAGCAAAGAAAATTAATGAATGTGAAAGGTTCTACACTTTTCGTGTATGTACGTTAGGATGAAGATTGGATTGTTTAACAATGATCTGCAAAATATTTCCTCCTAGGTCAAGCCATCTGTGAGCTAAACGCCGCTGAAAACACCTCTAAAAATCATGTTTTCCCGAGCATTTTTTTCATGTCGGATTTTTGTCCATTTTTTCTAAAGCACATTAAATAAAAATTGTTATTTTTGTCTTATAATAACTCATTGGTCGTATTATTGGACGATTATATTGATTTTTATAGATTTTCAAGGTGATAGCTAAAAACTCATATTTATTGGAAACAATTTGTAAGATATTTTATGAAAACTAAATAGAAGGAATCAAGACCTTTCGAATCATGTCTAAATGATGAATATAGGACGAATATAGCGAAAGAAGTCCCTTACTCCTTGTTTTTTAAATAATTTCAAAGCCAACATTTTCAAACTCTTTTTACAAAATTGAGCGCTGCGGCGTTCATCCTTCCGATGTTCATCATTTAGGCATCATTCGAAATGTATTGACTGCCTCTTTTTATACCCTACACCACTTCGTGGACTAGGGCGCCAAATGTTTGTAAATATAAATAATCGAGCTAGACCCACCTCTAAGTATAAGTATCGGCTTAGAATCACCAGCTGAATCGATTTAACGATGTCTGTCTGTCCGTCTGCTGTCCATCTAAGCTTGTTCGCACTCAACAGGTCGCAATTGCTGTCCGATTATCATGAAATTTTGCAGAAGTTACTTTTTTGTCCAAGGACGATCGGTACTGAAATCGGTTCAGATTTAGATATAGCCCCATACAAATGTCGCTCCTGATTTTACTTTTTCCGCTAGAATTCACATATTGTTTCCGATTTTCTTTAAAATTGGCACAACATTTTATAATCGAACTAGAAACACCTACGCTGAAAGTGGGTATGATCGGTTCAGATTTAGATATAGCCCCCATACAAATGTCGCTCCCGATTTGGCTTTTTCCGCTCTATAATCCACACTTGTACCCGTTTTTCTTTAAAATTGGCACAACATTTTATAATCGAACTAGAAACACCTATGGTGAAAGTGGGTAAGATCGGTTCAGATTTAGATATAGCCCCACTACAAATGGTGCTCCCGATTTGGCTTTTCCCGCTCTATAATCCACACATTGTACCCGTTTTTCTTTAAAATTGGCATAACATCTTATAATCTAACTTAAAACACCTATGGTGAAAGTGGGTAAGATCGGTTCAGATTTAGATATAGCCCCAATACTAATGTTGCTCCCGAATGTTTATCCGATTTTGGCCAAACTTTACATATTATATTTCACCAATAAACATACATGGTGAAAGCGGGTCACATCGTTCCAGGTTTCAATATACCCCCATACAAATGTACTTTCCGATTTAACATTTTTTGTCAAACACATACACTTACATGATTCAAAAATCCTTCCCGATTTCACTTTTTTACCGAATTGAATTGTAATGAGATAGAAAGTGGAGTGTATCATATAGTCGGCTCCATCCGTTTGTAGCCTTTCATTACTTGTTTGGGAGATGCGCATATGTCCACACTTTGGTATAACCCAAATGGGACCCCATTCTGCTCTATTAAAGCTCTAGAAACTACATCTTACATCGGATCTTCATCAAATTTTGCAGATCATTATATGTTTCAACTAGGAATACCTACCGTGAATGAGAAATATATAGGCGAGTGTTTTACACGGCCTCAAGTGTTGTTAAAGGCCTCCTTGAAATGTCCGCCCGATTCATCCTATTACAGCTGTATAATCTGTATTTGGCATTGGATCTTGATCAATTTTTCCAGATCATGTTGTATTCACTTTACTCGAAATATCTTACTTTATTATTTACCATAGTCATTGAATTTGGCTAAAGTTGAATTTATAGTATAATTTAAATGAACTACACACAATTTCACCCATGAAATACCTGGGTTTAGTAATCAAAGCGAGGTATATACGCCTTCCTTACTTGTTTTTTATAAAATACTATCAACAAATACAAGAAATTTTTCAGTTGCCACTATGAAAAAACGCCAAAAAATACTATAAAGGTCCAATAATTCGACCAATACGTAAATCTCAGACACGAATCAAAATTTATGTTTAAAGTGTTTTCAAGGGTCTGTTATTTCGGAAAATTGACAAAACTGCAGCACAAAAAAATGCACAGGGGAACATGATTTGTAGCGGTATTTTCAGGAGTGTTTAGCTCGGCTTGATCTAGGGACCAACTATTTTGGAAATCATCATTAAACAATCCAAGCTTTATTTTCGTGGAGTAACTGGCAATTGTTTTTCCATTTGTATGGATCGCGACCCTCCAATGTGCATGTATAAAATTAAATTTAAGCAAAATCTTCATTCGAGAAAGGAACAAATATGAAGCATGCATTTTTGAAATTCTGAATATGCCTCCTCACAGGAATTCAACTATTTATTTATATAAATTAATTAATTTTCAGAATTGTTGTAATACCAAATGTACATTTTACAAATGAAAGTTATAAAATTCTTAATATCAAATTTCGAACAGTTCGTTGAAAATTGTAAAAGTATTAAACAAAATGAATTTTCATTTTTTAAATTTAAATTACTCAGAATTTATATTACTCGACTCAGAAAACCATAATTTCTTAGAAATGCTAAACATGAACCCAAATCTGAAAGAATGTTTGGCGTTTGTACGAAATTATTTAAGTATTATCTAAAGGGTGTTTTTGACACATTGAAGATACAGATTAGAAATGCCGCCAGACTAAGTTATTTTTCCAATCATCGAATGTTCCCTCAAAGGCAATAAGATGGACAAAATAATAAAAATATACAAAAACTCCATTATTATATAATGGTATCCATTAGTCTTCAATAATTCCTCTGTGTCTTGAATGTTGATGTTTATTATTGGAATATTGACAAAAAGGAAGCTGACATTAATTCTGATTTAAAATAAAAGACCAATCAATACAACCATTTTTCCATGCTTTATATAAGGTTACTTTCTATATATGTTTGTGTGCCACAAAATTTGAAATCAATTTTTGAAAGCTTTTTTCTCAACCAATTTTGCTCAAATTTTGCACACTTAATCATTTTCGATGACAATACAAGGAAATGGAAAAATTTGACCAATTGGACAAAGGGGCGTGGCACCTCCCATACGAAGTTAAAACCTATTATTGAATATTGTCAGTTCTATGACACCTAGAATGCTGAAATTTTGTGTAAGTGCATCTAGCATCAATTCGCATAGTTGTGCCAAAAATGGGCGGTATTGGAAAAGTGGGCGTGGCATCTCCCATACGAAGTTAAAACCTATTATTGAATATTGTCAGTTCTATGACACCTAGAGTGCTGAAATTTTGTGTAAGTGCATATACCATCAATGTGCATAGTTGTGCCAAAAAGGGGCGGTATTGGAAAAGTGGGCGTGGCACCTCCCATACGAAGTTAAAACCTATTATCGAATATTGTCAGTTCTATGACACCTAGAGTGCTGTAATTTTGTGTAAGTGCATCTAGCATCAATGTGCATAGTTGTGCCAAAAATGGGCGGTATTGAAAAAGTGGACGTGGAACCTCCCATACGAAGTTAAAACCTATTATTGAATATTGTCAGTTCTATGACACCTAGAGTGCTGAAATTTTGTGTAAGTGCATATAGCATCAATTCGCATAGTTGTGCCAAAAAGGGGCGGTATTGGAAAAGTGGGCGTGGCACCTCCCATACGAAGTTAAAACCTATTATTGAATATTGTCAGTTCTATGACACCTAGAGTGCTGAAATTTTGTGTAAGTGCATCTAGCATC